>JAWMRA010000020.1:2462791-2707394 GCA_035584735.1 Pseudotriccus pelzelni
GGGAGCGGGGCCGGCCGGCGAGGCGCTGTGCGGTGCGGAGCGGAGCGGAGCGGGGCCCGGCGGGGCGCGGGCCGTGCGGGCGGTGCGAGGGGCGTGTGAGGGGCCCGGGGCGGCCCCGCGTCCCCCCCGCTCTTACCTGGGCCGAGGGCGGCGGGAGGGGCCGGGCCGGGCCGCGCTCCGTCCGTGCGCGAGCGCCGATTGCGACACCGCGCGAGCCCCGCCCCGCCCCGCCGGGTGATGCAACCGCCGCTGCCATTGGCCGACAGACCGGCCAATCGGGGGCGGGGCCGCCCGCCCCACGCGGGGGGCGGGGCCTCGAACGCGGCCCGGGCCGGGCTGAGTTGAGCGATGGTGAACTGAGCTGAGATTAACTGAGCTGAGCTGAGCTGGGATTAATTGAGCTGAGCTGAGCTGGGCTGGGCTCTGCTGAGCTGAGCTGCGATAAACTGAGTTGAGCTGGGATTAACTGAGCTGGGCTGGGCCGGGCCGGAGTCTGCTGAGCTGAGCGGTGGTGAACTAAACTGAGCTGCGATAAACTGAGCTGAGCTGGGCCGGGCTCTGCTGAGCTGAGCTGAGCTGTGATAAACTGAGCTGAGCTGGGCCGGGCTCTGCTGAGCTGAGCTGAGCTGTGATAAACTGAGCTGAGCTGAGCTGGGCCGGGTTCTGTTGAGGTGAGCTGGGCCGGGCTGAGCTGTGCCCGGCCCGGGGTGGTGCCCCCGCGGTGGAGCAGGACGCTCTGGCGGCCACTGCGGGCTCCATCCCCCCCGTCCGGCCGAGCCCGAGGAGTTCGCACGGCGAGCTCGGCCCGGCCCCGCGGTCAGGCCGGGAGGTTCCCTGGGGGTGCCCCGTACGGAAAGGGCAGGTGCCCGCGAGCATCGCAGTACATGGCGTTGTGTTGCTGCGCTGATTGGCATCTCCTAATTGCTCCTGGGCTGCTAATTAGCACCTGGTGGTGTATTCCCATCCCGATCTAGCTGCCGTGTGGCTTGTCCCTCTGGGATGTTGTGACATAAGGAGGAAGCAATACCTGAGACACCAAATAAAATTCATCAGTTCTCTCGACAACATAAGTTATGGCAAATTTCTAAATTTCATAGATTGTTGATTAATTTTCCTTTTCAAATTTACTATTACCCCTCGAAATGCTGGCAGATTAGGAGACATCTGGATCATGGAGTTAAATATCATAAGAAGATCATGCACCGTTTCACTGGTATGTTTGTTGTTATAAAATACATCACCTTTTGTGGAGGCGAATTCTTTCTGCCATAGTATTTTCCAGACACTTTGGTTTACATCACCTTAGTTCTGCCTAAACAAGCATATGCAGCATAAATACACACACACACACACACGTACATGTTTGAATCTCAGGCTGTTGTGTGTGCAGGGTGTGTTTGCAGCTCCCTGAATGCGAAATGCACACTTCAGTACACAGCTGTGTGTACTTGCAGTGGGCAGGTCTGAAAACCATGGCTTTATAAGGTAGGCTTTGAATAAGTTTTGAATAAATCTAGCTGTGCAGACAGTGAAAACAATAGTGTTGGAAAAGTGGGGGGTTATAATGCAGAGAGGAAAAGTACCAATCTATGGTACTCCAGTTTGGGACATAGAAGTGCTTGGGAAACATTTTCTGTCTACAAAAGTCCTGAGAAGAATTAGATTTGTAAACACAATTACAGAGCTCAGTAATATAGATATAATTATTTGTATTTGCCATTTTTAAGGCTGGCTGATGTTGTGGAGGGGTTTTGGTTTTGTTTTGTAAAGCCCTGTGAAAATAAACCACATTTGCGGAAGAATTCTGAGGTTTAGTCTGGACAAACAGTTTTACTCAGCTCATTTACCATGAAGATACTTTTCCTCATCAGTCATCAAGCATTTGCTTTAACTTCTCTAATGTTTTTCTGTTTCTCAGTTGAAATTGTTACATTTTCTGTGACAATGACTCATCCATCTATATAGCTGGAGTGAAATTCCAGGTAAGCATTAAACATTATCCTTTGCTCACAATGGTTAAGTAAGTGTGTGCTCTTAGCATGCTTTCCTAGGATTTTAGAGCACTTTGTGACCATTCATTCATTAATCCTCATCCAAGATAGCTCAAGAAAATAAAATGCAGACGAACTTATAGAGTGTGATTATTTTAAGCATTAAAGCTCACACATAATTCCCTCCAGTGCCTGGTTGGCATTGTGTCCTGTTACCAGCAACCATCACACAGCACACTTCAGTTTTTGCAGGATTTCTTTTCTTTTTTTTTCCCCCTCCCAGTGTTACAATAAAAATAGAACATGATGGAAGTGATCTAAAAAGTAAGCACAGAAATATATTGACAACGGGGATGTGGCATTGAAATACACCCTTTGCCTGCTCATATACAAGCTGTGTGAGAGGAGCAGTAGCTCTGGGGTTGGGTGTCAGGAGCAGGCTGGTCCCTGCTGGGATGGGGTCCTTCTAGCTGGGATTCTGCGTCAGTTCCTACAGCAACAGTCCACCTATTTGACAGTAGATAATATTGTAATAGTAGCTTATCTTCATGTGCATAGTCCAGTCTTTAAAGACTTTAGTCCTGAAAGAAAAATTATACGGATATTCAGCATCTTCAAGTAATCTACAACAATTCCCAGTCAGGGGCAGAAAGGCAACTGGGCAAACAGAAACTGTGGGAATGGAGTCAGAAGGTGTAACGGGGACCCGAGCCTTTTTGGGCAAATGTTCCTGTTTATTGCCCACTCAGTATGTTCCCTTAACACTTGGGAAAACATTAAGAAGTTCTCTGCAACCTTCCACTTACGGAGTGAAAACTTATTTTGTTGCCAATGAAATTATTTCTGTTCTGTCTGATTCCATTGTTTATAGGTGTTACCTCTGTCTTCATGAGCAGTTATTTCCTTGTCCTAAAATAAAAACCCTACAGACTCCCTAGACTACAGCCTTCCACACTGAAAAATATGTTTTCCTGTAAGCATTTGGTTATTTGCCTCTATTTCCCTCATGGATAAGCCTTCATTCGATTTTTTTACTTCAGACTTGCACATTTCAGTTAAAAGTTCACTTTTCACACACGATGCTGCTGTGTAGTTTTTCACTCTGGTCTAACATCCACGCCTTTGAATTCTAGAGAAGCAATCAGTCATTTCTCTCCAGTGATTTAGCAGAGAGGAAAATAAATATATTTGTGTATATATTTGGCAGGTGGAAATAAATAGGCCCCTTAGGTAACAAGCATGTAATTCCAGGCTGTGATGAACACTGAAATGTATTTAAGGGCAAATGCACTGAGTTATACCAAAATATACCTTTTCTTGGTAACTCAACCCTGTTCTCTCAACCTAGATTTGTTCAAAACTGGATAGAAAGCCTCTCTCAATATGATTACATTCCTTATGCTCACCAAGCAGATGGCATTCATTCAGGAATATCCCAGAAATGCAAAGTCTGTAATAGAGGTTTTTCATAATCTTATTATTGCAAACCTCCCTTCTCTTAACAGCCCTTGCATTTTGGTATTACAATAATTACTTTTTGTGTTCAGGACTGACTTGCACCGAGACCCAAATCCATTGTTAGAAAACTAAATTTTGCAGAGCTGAGGCTATTAAAGCTTCAGGAAGCAGAAGGATTGCTGAGTTTTATTTCACGGGAATCTAGCTACATTTTAAAAAATAAAATTAAGAAAGAAAAAGAAATATGAATGGCTCTTATTTGTTTGAAAAGCTTATACTTCTTAAGCACAGCCTTTGTTTTGTTCAATATGATTTAATAATTTAAATGATAGAAACTTGTCTATTAATAGATGATTTGTCAGGGGTAGCCTTTTTCACTAGGTGAGGAGAAAGGAGAGGAAACATTGCTCAGTGGTGATCCCTGTTTCAGTATCATACTGCTAATTCTAGCACTGACTCACTACAGCCTTGGAAAGTTACAGTGCTTTTGTTCTAGCAAATACTAAGTAAAGAAAGGAACCAATCTGTTCTAATAGCAAACATCCATTTTATTGTCACACTGCCTGGAGTTCATTTGCAGGAAAAATCCAGTGCCTTTGTTCTTGCTCTCTGTGTAGCTAAAAAGTCTTGTAACTAAGTATTTCCAGTTTCTAGTTCTGCATCTTCCAGTACAGCTCCCCTTATTCACAGTTATAAAAATATTAAAGTTACCTAGATATCTAGAGTTACTCATAACGATTGCTGGAAATAGATGAACTCAATTACACGGGCAGAATAAAGGCAATGGAGGAGGCCAAAAAAACCCCATAATAAACAGCTGTTCCCTCCCCACAACTTCAGCAGGCTATTGGGTAATAGCAAAGGGAATCAGGCTATCACAGAAGTCTTAGAGTGTCTGAAAAAAACTAATATACCAAGGAGAGATATGCATCATATATATACAGTAGAAAACTAATCAACTGTTGATATATATGTTTTTACTAGATACCCAAGCTGTCACTTTTATAGGTGTTACAGGCCAGGCTTCTCTGCAGCTACAGATGTTCCCGTTTCCTCTACAGTTTTAAGGGGAATGGGAGCTTTGGTGCTTCACAACTGGTTTCATCACGGTAGAGGCTGCATTAGTGGTGCCCTGAGACTTGAACTCTTAACTGCCATATTTTCATTTCGTGCCGTTGTCAGGAAGTCGCATTTTTTAATCAGAAACTTTTAGCAAGCACTTTTTGAATCAGCCAACTGTGTAAAGCTAAAGGTGTGCCTGTTTTTGCAAGCTCCACTTTTTTGGGTGGTGTTCTGGTTAGTAGGCTGGGGTCTTCAGCAGTCACATAGCAGAGCCTTCTCTTTCCTAGCTATAAAGTACTTGTTGATGATAAATTTATATTTTAATGAAACTCTTACTCAGCCTATGCTGTCATGCTGTCAGGAATTTGTGCTTTAAGCCAAACCAGCTCAGGTTCTCCAATGCCAGTGTTCCATTTCATTTCACCAGATGACATTCTGATCTGAGAAGTGTACCATTACAGCAATGGCTTCTTGAGGGATTTGGGGGGTACAGGGACATCTCATTACCCTCAGTAATCCTTTCTTGTCTTGTGACAACTCTCTGCATGTAAAAATACTGTAACAAAAGTGTGTGCTGTTTCATAATTTAACATATATCATCCCGTCTCTTCAGTGTATTCCAGAGGACTGCTTAGAAGATGACCAACATATTTTAGGGTATGTAAAGATGACCAGATATACATTAGTGTTCAGTAGCCACAAGTCCTTCTGAAGTGAGTGGAGCAGCTGAGGTTACTGTCTGTGGCCTTCTATGGGAATTTCAGAACATGGAATTAGAAGCTTTCTTGTAGGTATGTGAGTTTGGAAATACCAAATATGTCCCTGAAGAACGCCTGGTCTAGGAGGAGGCTCTACATGTGTCACCTCAAGGTGTTCAGATTCCCGGAAGATCATCTAGCAAAAAAGAATGAGCACTATGTTCCCTTACAGTTTTTTACAGGATTTTACAAACATGTGTTTGTGTTTGAGTGTTCTCTGGCTTTGTTCTGATGTCTAGTGATCCAATTAAAATTAGTATAGCCTTTGTTGTGAATTTTACTGGGCTTGGCTTGAGTTTTACCCGAGTTTGTTCAGTAATTGTACTGAACAATGCAAACTGCAAGTCTTCTGGTATCTACAGAACGTGACAGGGATTTCCAGACTGCCACTGATCATTTCTGGGATTTGCTGCCATGTGGATGTAAAATGCTAGGTAAGATGAGGCTGCATAGCTAAAGATGAGTAAAAATAAAGTAGATAAATGGACTGAAAGGAAAATGCAATTTATTGTGTCAGTATATGTGCACATATAAAATCAGGTTCAAAAGAGACTTGTTAGGACTAAACAAGTCTGAGCGAGAATTAATGGCCCACACCTGGGAATAAGAGGTGAATTCTCAAGTATCCAGGTTTAGTAACTGCCACACCTGTCCTATATTCCCAAAAGCATAAATGAGGCCTGCAAGGATTTAGATAGCTTAGCTTCTGAATGCACAGTGCTATGGCTTTTTTCCAAGGCATCATCAGTCACTGCATGAAAATCCCCACCCATAATTACTAGGGCATTATTTGTCACAGGGTATACTCTAGTGAAGAACTTCACCTTATTCCTATGATATCAAGAAGAGTAAATAGTTTTAGGCATGAATTTTATTTAGACTTCAAAATGGTTCTTCAGAACAGAAGCCTAAAATAAATACTCTTCCAGAAAAGCAATGAAATTAGAGAGGCATAGCTGTGTTTATGGTCTTGTGGTGTTGGGAGGATGAGGACACAAACTTTATTCTTATCAATGGCTTTGTTATTTCCTGCAGCCTATATAACCTCTGAAATACCATTAAAAGCTCCATGAAAGGCCATTTGAAACACAAAACTGAGCGTGTGGCACCTGGCAGAGGACAATCCAGCTGATCGCTTACTCTGCCTTGCTTCTGTTCATGGAAGGGAATAGAAAATGAGTTATTTATGATTGTATAAAATATGCCTGTTCCTGACCTCCTGCTACTATCATTTTGGAGCGTCTGGGACTAGATAATCAGTGACTGATACAGGTAAGTAGAGTCTTTCTCTTGTCTCCTACAGAAAAGGAGATAAGTACTTACCTCAGCAGTGCCATCTTCCTTCCAGAAAGTTCATTCTCTGCATTTGGTGAGTTAACTGTTTCTAATTCTTCTGCCTCCTAAAATGGAAGCCAATTCCAAAGAAACAGTGGGGCACAGCTCTCTGCTTTTTGGCTCTGCCAGCCTTCAAATGTAATACAGACTCGCAGAAGAACAAAGCAATTACACTTACACTTGCAGGCATCTGAGTATCTCTGTCATTGCGAACTTACAAGACACAGTCGAGGATTGTATTGAATATAAACACTGCAGCTAAATTCGTAGAAAAAGGCACTTTCATGGTATGTTCCAGGCACACCCCAATGTAACTGGAGAAGGACTCACCTGGTTTTCTCTCCTCTCAGCAGTAACCAGATCAGATTTCCTTCTGATAGTCAGGAGAAGCTTTGTGCTCCCCCATCACTAGCATGTCCTTTGTGGTCATGTTTGTGCACCTCACTGACCTTAAAAAGCAACTTGGCAAGTCTATATAGAGGGCAAGTCTCCTTATGTGGGGTTTTCCTGCATTAGGTGTGATTTATTTGATCAGAAATTCTTACACAATTAAGACAGCAAGTAAAGTTATCAGGAATCCTACCTGAGGAGAGAATTCAGGCTCAGCAGTATTGCAAACAAAGTTGATGTCAGCGATGGGGAGTGGAACGACCTGTCTGCAAAAATATGGGGCAAAAGAGAGTAACATGCAAAGGAGAAGTTGGTGGCAACACAGAACATTCCAAAACATCGAACCTGCTCTCCCAGACTCCCAGTGCTGCATGTGCACTGGCAATCAGTGTACTGCCAGCAGCCCCTTGGCAGAGACTGAGACTTGCTCTACCCAAGTCCCTGCAGACCGTTTTGCTGCAGACCCAGTGTTTGCACAACATGCACGTTCAAAAGGGGACTCCAGCAAGGTGGAACACCATCCTAGAAACCTTCCCAGCACACAGTGAACACAGTAAAAGTCACAATCGCTTGTCTGGGGTTTTGAGGCTCTCCTCCAGGGTGCACAGGCTTTGCTTTTAAGTCACCTGCACTCCTGGTGGAAATGTGGTTTGGTAGTTGGAGAAAAGGACTTTGATTACCAGGAAATGAGATGCTTGGAGGTATGTTTGTTTCTGTGTACTTTCACCTCATGTCCTCTTTTTCCTCTCGTGTAAAGCCCCTTGACATTAAGGGACCCAGCAGGTGGGACAAAGGGTGTAACGCACATGGTGGCCTTTTTCCTTCCTATGAACAATATGAAGACAAGGCTGAGTGCACACAGGTGTATGTGTACTCCTAGCAGGAATATGCACAAAGGTAAGCAGTCCCAGAGAACTCCAGCTATGACAACCTTCCATACTGCTAACGTGCTAACATGGGATGTTGTGCTTTGCTGGTGCCAGAAATAACAGGAAAACCTCAGGCACAAATGCTTGTGCCTTAAGTACAAGCAGTTTATAACAAAATATTTCACTGGTGTGAATGCTGGCTTAATGTAGAGACATTTATTCAACACTAGGGTGTGGCATTAGAGGGAATACTGCAGCACAGGCTGGAACAGCCCATGTGTCTTTGCCTTTCCTCACGTGAAGGGACAGTACCCATGGCTGTAGTTTTGGTTCACAGACAGCTCTTGGACACCTCATGCTGTAGCAGCATTGGTAGCTGAGCTATGGGAAACTGAAGAGCTGCATGCTTTTAACTTTCTGAGTGGTTTTTAATAGATTTCAGGAAAGATTTTCAGTAGGCTTAAAATTTGATACGTGTCCCGTATTCTGATACTCTGCCACCAGATGGATGTGATCAAAATATGCAGATCCAAGGACTTAGGGGTATTTCAGTGCTGCAAGGGAGATTTGCTCTTAGCCCACTGAAACAAATAGGCAAGGGGCACTGGAGCAAAGTCTGGCTTCCTGCAGACTGACTTTGTCAGAAGATCTGAGCTCTACCTGCAGTGTTTCCCACAGTTTGAACATTTAGCCTTTCTTCGTAATAGAGACACATATATTTAGGGTTTGATTGCCTTCCATAAAACACTGGCACCAATTTTTGCATATCCAGTAGAATCAGCAGCTGAGCTTGCACAGCTCTGTACAAGGGGCAACCATAGTTAGGAGACCCACAGTGTCTTCAACTTCCATAAAAGAGAAGGAAATGGGAGCCTCAGACTTTTATCAGTGACAGCCTGGGCTGGGTAAGTGATGTTTATTTCAGTTTATTAATAAAGGAGAAAAGTAATTCTCATGTGGTCTAGACCCTACCCTCGATGCAAATGATTTCTTGATGACTTGATGTAAATGTTAAATGTCAATGATCCCTAAGGCCTGCACTTAGTTATATAAATGCTTCCATCTAGTAAGCCTTTTTGAAAGGCCCCAGAAGATTCGTGCTGGTGTGGGATGGTCCCTTTAGAAATGGTTCTGTGCCGAGTTACACTTTCCTGTCCTTCTCCTTTGGCAGCTGAGTGTCAGACTGCGTGCAACCAGCATGGGTTCAGCCTTCCTATGCTATGGGTTCTGTGGCATGCAGGTTTTTCGATCATCATCTTCCTTCTAAAGTCATGTATTTTAGTAAAATAAGATCAAGAATTGTAGCACTAAAACACATTCCATGCATTCTTTTTAGAACCATGCAACTCGTGAATGATTAGAAACCTGGAAGTTTTGCCTGCCTTAAAGAATACAGGAGCTATTTTTCTAAAATTAAATTTTACTTTGCCAAGTTAAATTTCACTTTAGATTTACCACATTTATGTCATAGATGTGAGCAGCTTGTACTGCTCATATTCCCTATTGATAGAATGTTGGTGTTTGTCAAGGAATGTAGGATTTATGCTCATATTAATATATTACATGTAATTTGATTAAAATTAATATATAATTTAATAATTTAGGCCTCATAGAATTATTCAAAGTGAATAATTTAGAATCCAAAAGCTTATTCCCATTTCCTATCTTTAATTACAGCAGAAGGAAAAAAAAATAGACATTTTTGCAGCTTGGGAGCCCATTTCATAGCTGGTTCATTTTTTACTTAGAAACACAAGTAGTTTGCAAGGAGTTTTAGTTTGGGATTAGAAATCCCCGAGCCCTGGGCTCTTGCTGAATGATTAGGCTTGATTGCACTTAGCTCCACTATTGACTGTACAGCCAGGTAAGTCACATGACATTGTGCTCCCTCCTACCTGAAGGGCGGTGCCTTTTCAGCCTTGTTTTTGAGGACTTAAATATCCAAATACCTTGCAAACAGCATAGCACTGCCACTGCATTTTTACTTTCTGAAATAGTATTGCAGACAAAACACTTTTATGCTCCTGTAAAATGAATAAAAAAGATAATGGCTTCCATCAAAAGAACTCCTCTGACTTTATTCATATGAATTCTGATAATATTTTTTTAAAACACTCTGTAGCTCAGCTGTCAGCCACCTTTAAACACTAAGCAGAAGAAATGGCTTGTTCCAAGCATCATCACTTGAAGTAGCCAGTCCTGTTTTCCTCTAAAACTTTGAAATGTCCTTGTCACCTCACAGCTTTAGGTTCTAGATTTTTATTGTGTCTGGGATCCTTTCAGGAAAAAACAACTGACTGTTAGACTCAGACTCACCTGCTTTGTGATTAACTCTTACTTCACTTAAGATTAAGACTTGTTTTATCTAAAGTATAAGACTCCAGTTTGAACAAAAAAATATAAATGTGAAAGTCTTGGGCAACTCATGCAGTGGTAACATCTTGGTTTTTCATGAACAGGACTGGGGTACTGAATGTTAATGTGTGCAACTGCTCTTTCTGTGGAGCCTTAGAAGGCAGAATGGGTGTTACCCCAGCAGGCAGAAGTGGCAGCTTCTTTCTCCGGATGTTTTCAAGTGACCTTTGGAATGCCTGCAAGAAATGAAGGGCCATATCTCACCTCACCCGCCAGTGGTTGCAGGAGAGCTGGTGCTGCACAGTGAGTCCTTGAGCAGGGTCGGTCCTGGTGCAGGGTCAGTTCCTCTGGATGGTCAGTCCCTCTGCAGGGTCAGTGGGATGCAGACGGGAACTTCAGCAGAGTGTGCCATCTCCAAAGTGTAAGCTGCCTCATCTCTGTGCAGTGGTTATTCCTAGGAGAGACAGGGAAATTCTGCTTCCAGAAGTGTCACCATGATTAGCCTGAAGCTGATAACAAAGCAGCGATTGCCTCTGACCCGATTTCTTCCTCCACGTGCCTGTTGTTCCCCGCTGCTGGTGGTTGCTTTGAGCACGGTTTGGATCCGTCGGTGGTGTCACCAAGTGACTCCAAGAACTTTGCAGAGCTTCCTTGTGACTCCCTTTCCTCTCGCTGCCATGGACATTCTTCATTTAGTAGGCCAACTCCTGCTTAGATTACTCATGCCAGTAATCCCTGGGCTGGCAGTGGGATAATTAGAGAAAGCTGAGTTTAGTTCAACAGGGAGGCCAAATTTTCAGATACAAGACAGCGCCCACATTGAGCAGTAAAAGTGCTTTCTCTTAGTACAGAGTCAATATTTATAAAACCTGGCATTTTAAAATACGAGTCAAGTGTGTTCCCAAAACTTTCTGCCACTGAAGTAAAATGCTGTACGACATTTTTAGAAGAAGGGTTGCACCAAAGGTGTACTACCTACATCTTTCCAGGTCTTAGTCCTTAATTCCAGAGGTACTTCGAGCAGGTTGGCAATAAAAACTGTGAGCTACTGTACGGTGAGGTTATCCCGGAGTCTGACTTGTGAATCACGTGACAGCTTCACTGTAAGAGAAGTGGAAAAATCTCCCCAGGTCCTTGAGTTCTCTGAGAGGTCTCCTGCTGAATCTGCCACGGATCCAGCAGCTGTGGAACGACAGCATGAGGCCTTCAGATCCACCCTGTACTACAGAATGTAACCTTGAACCACATCTTCCTCTTTAATTTTGATCCTTACTCCCCTAAAGGGGAGTAAGCTGATTGAGAACATAGAAATTAGACCATGTCATAGACTAAGTTTTGTGACAGGATGTGTTATGTATTAAAATATATAATATAGAAATGGCATGACTATTTTTATAAGCTGTTCTTCCTTTCAAGTCCCATTGCTCTCACTTCTCATGTCTTGTTCTTCTGATTGTACATTCTTTGTGTAGCAAAGCATCTCTTTCTGTACTTCTGGAAAATGCTTAACATATTTTGGTATTTCTGTCACAAAAATATTTTATTTTTGCAGATACAAAATCATCACTACAGTGCAAACTACTTTCGAAGTGCGAGGAAGCCTGAGCTGTGCTGTCTCATCTTCTTTTGGAAAGTCTTCTGAGGTCAGCCAAATGTAACATCTAAGTCAGTGGCAGGATTCTTCATCACTTAAGCAACCTTCTCAAAATGTATTAGCCCAGCTTTGTAGATGCACTTTCAGGTGGACTGTAGACTGCCAAAATTATGCTTCAAAACTATCTTCTACATTAAAAGGGCATGAATAATATTGCAGAAGGGCTACAGGAGTATTTTCAAAGGATTTATGCACAGTCGTACATAAAATACACACATGTATAAAGAGACAAACAAGGGTATTTTCTTTGTTATTCAGTGTTACCTCACAGTGTTCACACAGGTGTTAAATCTCCCTTTTTGGATCACCTCTTGTATGATGCCAGCCAAAGTCTAAGAGCTATAATCATCAGAGCATATTTTGAGAACAATTCCCTAAAAGCAGAGTTGGGCACTGAGTTTGGGGTATTACTGTTCCACTGAATAATTTGTATGCCAGCTAAGGGATCACCAGTTCCCACTCAGATCAATGAGAGCCTTCTATTCAGTAGACTGAGGCCAGGGTCTAGAAAAAAATAATTGTAAATGATTTTAAATTTTATTTTAATTATTTAAATTTAAATTATTTAAATTACATTAAGTTATTTAAATATTTATTTTCTATTTGCACCCTTAAGCATACAATGGCAAAAAATCAAAAAGAATGGCATTTTCTTGGCAGTTCTCATCAGAAATAAATTTATTTCAGATAAAAATCTGATTTAACTTTTTCCATTAAGAAAAACCCAACAAACAAACAACTAGGAACTGTATGAAAGGGTTTCATTTGTAGGAAGGCAGCAGTCAAACTTTCTCATGCACACTGGTGGTGATATTAGCTCAGGGGATAGGAGAGATGAAATTCTCAGCTTTGCTACATGTGTCTTGTACTGCCTTGGCAAGTCATCCCATCTCACGGCTCTTGAGCTGTGAAATAGAGAGAAGTAGCACTGCTCCATCATCCAGGGAGGGGGGTGACTGAATGAAAGGTAGTGAGCCAATGGTGAGGGAAACCATTGAAGTTTGTAAGGTAGAGAGAAGGTTGGAAAGTAAATTCAGGTGTTATCATTTAGTCAGAGGTAAAAGACTAGAGAGAGAGAAAATGGGTGATTCGTGGGTAGGCCAAATACTGGGCACAGGGACAACTGATGAATACCAGTAGGGGAACTACAAACATCATAACATCATTTGTGCAAGTCTTGAGGCAAAGGTGATGGCCTAATATTGCAGAAGGAACCAGTACACTGAGAGGTGAGGAGCAACACTATAATTTTAAATTTTTTTGGTGGTGGCGGTGGTGCTATTTCAACTGTGTGTTCTTTGGAACAGGACTTAATCCTGTATCTGAAAAGCATTTGGAATATTTTGGGCACCATGGATATGGATATGGTCCTAATTATAAATAAGGCACTGTGTATGCAATGGTTTATCAACCCAGCAAACACTGTGAATGGGTAAGACACAACTTCACAGACTGATCGTACAAGATTACAGGTGACAAGCTGGACAGAGATGGGGTGCTGAGCCCATTTGAAGGGAAGTGAGCAGTAATCAGGCAAATGGAAGTGGAAAGATGCTCCTGGTCAGCCACCTTGGGAATTGCAAAGGACTGAGCCCTCAGGAGAAGAGCCAGAAGTCGGTAGAGCACAAGGAGAGCAAGAGTTGAGGATGTGGTCATAGACAAGGGGAATGGCACAAAAAAGGAGGGAGAACATAGCATGGATTTGAGTCGGTTCATTTGGAGCTGTAAACAGTGTTTCTCCAAAGGAGAAAAGCTGTAATGATAAATCATTAAATCATCTGTTGTTGGACTAAAATGCACATAAAAAAGTCCCCAGCTGCCTTTCCCAGCTGAAGGGAAGGTTCTGGTTCACTTATACAATGCTGCATACTGATCTACCGGCCTGCAAGGCTCTGGCATATAAAGTCCCTTCCTTTGAAAACGGTCATATGTGACTGCTTTTATGTGCCGTATCATGTTTCCCCTCCCTGGGGCAGAAAACCCAGGAGAGGGAAGATGTTTGTGTTTCCGCAACGCTACAACAAGTAAGAAGGTAGTTTGCCAGCTCTTTATTCGCGTAGGAAGCCACTGCTGCTCCGTCCCTGCCGGCTCCCCTGGTGCACTCGGGGCACAGCACTACACCCAGCTGAGGATAATGTCCCGTTGTCACTCCCAGGAGAGCCGTCCTGTCCTTTCTGCTGCACAGTGTCCATCTCTGCCCCACCCAAATCGGTCTCCTTTCCCCCCACCCCTTCTGCAGGCGGGAGAGAGGAGAGGCCAGCCCATTGCTGTCGTTCACCCCAAGAGGCTTTGTGTGCAGGTGCCTGCCTGGAGCTCTGTCAGTAGCACTGAAATAGTTTAACAAGGTAGTAAAATAAATGTGTAGCAGCACTCTGGTTCTTACCAGGGCTGCCACATGCCATGTGTACACAAGCTGCTGGGTGCTGGATCAGCAAGCAGAGCTCTGTGCTGCCCGCACAGCCTGCAAAGCCAGCACCCTGTAGCCAGGTAACCTGTTTTGTAGCCCATGGGAGTGAAAGGCCTGAGAATAGCACAGGAGCAGAGTTCAGGTAAAATGAAGAGACTTCAGTGCTCCAACGCAATTAAAAACTCTTAGTAGCCACAAATGCACTTATAGAAAGTAGATAAATATTCAGTCTTTCATAACTATGTTTTTCTGTTCAGCTTCCCTCCTTTAGCAGAAAGCAGTGCAGCTGACTTTGTAGAAATGACTCTTGGTGCTGTTTCAAGTTGTGGAGCACTTCTCTTGGCCTTCCCCGGCTTCTGGACAGCGAGGTCTGCTTTGAGATGGAAGAATAGCACCCTCAAGAGTTGACAGTGCTGCATCAGGGAGCCACAGTATGCAGGACACATCCTTCCTCTCTTCGTTGAATCAACCCCCTGGCTCATGTAACTGAAGCAATGAGAACAAGTTGCCTCTTTAAGATTTCAAATACTTGGTATCAGTCACTGTTGATATGGATGTGGAAATAAGCATTTGTGCTTGTCTGGGGATGACCCTGTTCTAAACATTTTATTTGTCTTCAGAGAAGGAGGGACAATAAAAAGACAAAGATATGTCTCATTTGCTAAGTCTGGGAACCTCATTTTATACCATATTAAAACAATTTGAACAGGAATTTATGTTTTCGTGTAAAAGGAGATTATTTAAAAGTTCTTAACTTAGATGAAAGGGGTCTATGTAAAAAAAAAAAAAAAATACTGAGCAAACCAGTCCTTAAATTGTGGGGACTTGTTTGTTAATTACAGTAATTAGGAATGGAATCTGATCCTAAACTTTCTGATTTACTTTGAATTTTTTTTAATATGTGGTTAGGCCTTAATTTCAGAATTATTATAAAATGTGAGAGCATTTTAAAGACTAAATAGGTGGAGGTATTGTTACTAAATGACAAAGTTATATGTTTCTGCTTACACTTCCTTAGTTATCCTTCTGTTGTTTTATGCAGCACTGACCTTTTATTTTAAATGTCCATGGACTATTCCTGTTTCTGCTGACTTCAGAGTCGGATAAGGCCTCTCAAAACTCCGAGTATAAACTGCTTAGCAGCTTCTATTCCAGATGATATTTCTCCCACCAGGCAACATGTCCAACTCTGGGTTTGTCCCTTTTCTGGAAATGGGTTCTCTTGAGTAGAACAAGCTGAATTTGGAAAGATGGGTGCAGTCAGGGGCATTTTACTCGCCACTCTGAAACACCCGAAACTCGCTCCTGTCACAGACTTGGGGCTTTTCCTCTGATTCATTACTTTGTTCAGAGTTCTTGCCAGTGTTCTGGTAGCACCCCTGTGAGGCACTCCTGCTGCCTGTTGAAGCCAAGACGTATAATTTTAGAAAATACTGATTGTATATAAAAAACAATTTAGGATTTTTTTTTCTCTTGATAGTGAAAAGTGTATTCTGTAGTCTGTAAATGAATATATTTCCGTCCTGCAATTACAGAATTCGTTCTCCTGAGAGGACACGGGAGTGCAAAAGCCAACTGACTCCTCTGGCCTTGCTTTTGCTCATGAAACAGCATGAAACAGCACACATGCATTGTGTGAAACAAAACATGGGATCCCAATGCACTGGCATTTTTTGTTGCTTGTTGAATACTCTGTCAATTATTTTTAAATACAAGGAATCTGTCGAACCCTTTCTGAGCAAGGAATTTACTGTCACAAGTTTGTTTTACTAAAAAATCCAGAACTAAGAATTGCAGCTTTTTTTTTTTTTTTCTCCAGCCGTCAGTGTGTTTGATTCATTTTCCCTGCAGATCTTTCTGTAGCAGTATTAGGCCCACACCTGCTCCCGTGGCCTTGGCTCGTCCTTTCTCTGCGCCAGTTTCAAAGGTACCTTCGGGACCAGGAGAACTGAATGCCCGTGGGATTCCCTGTGGTGCACCTGGATGCTGTGCAAGCGGGGACAGAGACATCTGCTCTGCGGACTGGAGGGATGGCAACAGGAGGAATTTTGTGCGTGCTCACCCCTCCCGAGCTGGAGCTTGAAACAGAGACTTCTGGGGAGGCACAGGAGCTGCTGTAGGAGCGTAGCCCGGAGGGGAGCCGCGGGAGCATCGATTGCCTTCGAAACCCGCAGAAGACGGAGGCAGTGCACGCCCGGGGCATCGGGCCGGAGGGCCCGGGCCCGGCTGCGCCCGCGGTTATCTCGGGTCAAGGCCGGGAGGCGGCCCGGCACTGCTTGAGATTGCTGAGTGTGCGTTTGGGGAAATCCGTCATTAAATTTACCTGCTTGATTCGTACGGGGGCTGAGGGGGCCCGCAGGTGACCCGGCTCCGGCTGCCCCGTGCAGGCGGGGGGGCAACTTCTCCGGGCTTGGGGCCGGCAGTGACGGCCGGAGCCGGCGGGGTTGCCCGGCCGATCGCCACCGAGGCTCTGCGGCCACCGCGCTCCCCGCCCCTGCCCGCCGGGAGCCATCGCCGCACGGTCCTAGCGCCGCTCGGGGCCGGGCTCCGCCGTCCCGCTGTGCCCGGGGAAGCGCCGCGGGTCCCGCCGGCAGGATGCTCCGAGCCCGCCGGCCCAGGGAACCACCGCCTGTGGGGCAGCGCGTCCCAACCCGACGGGGCGTATATTCCCGACTGGCCAAATATTTGCAAGTATGCGCGGCTGGTGGTGAACTTTGAGACTCCTTGCGAAGCGCGGCCGGGGAGCGCTGGGCCGGAGCTCTCGGCGCAGGGGCGGGAGCGGGCGATGGAAATGTACCCGGGCCGCCTTTGGCCGCTCCTGCCCCGCCGAGCGGCCCCGGCAGCGCAAAGTCCCCGCGCCGTTCCCGGGGCCTCTTATCGGCGCGGAGCGTCCTCGGCGGGTGTCGCCCAGTGCTCCGAGCCCGTCGATCCGGGTGCGCGGGGCCGGGGTGTGCGGCGTGCGGGGCCACTGGTGTGCGGGGCCGTTGGTGCGCGGTGTGCGGGGCCGTTGGTGTGCGGGGCGCTCTCCCGCGGCTCGGCGGCTCCCGGGGGAGGGCGGGCGGGCGGCGTTGCCCGGCCCGGGCGCTGAGCCCCGGCTGCGCGGCGGTCAAAGGTTCCCAGCAGGAGGTTGGACACTAGAGGGCGATCCCCGGCCCTGCTGCGGGCTGTATATATACGGCACGCAGGACCGCGGCAGCCCATTAGCAACAGGGCAGGCAGGCAGCGAGCGGAGCGGGGCTGGGCCGGGGACGGGCTGCGGGCGCGCCGAGCCGAGCCGAGCCGGGCCGGGCCGTGCCGAGCCGCGGTGTCGTTCGCCGCCCAGGGCCGGGGTGCCGCAGGATTGTTAGAACCGCCGCCGCTGCCGCCGTCGTCCCGTTCGAAAGCTGGATTGCAGCAGCCCTTCACCATGCCCGGCAGACTGTAGGTGCTTCATGGAGCAAGCCAACTTCTACGAGGTCGATTCCCGGCCCCCGATGAGCAGCGGTCAGCACCACCAGCTCCAGACTCCCCTGCCCGGCAGCGCTTACAGCTACAGAGGGGCTCCCTCGGCGGCGGCACCTGCTGCGGGCGGCGCGGAGCTCGGCGACATCTGCGAGAACGAGAACTCCATCGACATCAGCGCCTACATCGACCCCGCCGCCTTCAACGACGAGTTCCTGGCCGACCTGTTCCAGCACAGCAAACAGCAGGAGAAAGCCAAGGCCATCCTGGCCGGGGATTTCGATTTCCACACCATGCATGGGGCCGGCGCCGCCGCCTCGGCGCCGGGGCACCAGCAGCAGCACCACCAGCAGCCGCTCTTCGGCTGCGTGGCCGGCTACATGGACGGCAAGCTCGACCCCCTGTACGAGCGCATCGCCGCGCCCGGCTTGCGGCCGCTGGTGATCAAGCAGGAGCCCCGGGAGGAGGAGGAGGTGAAGTCGGCGGCCCTGTCGGCCCTCTACCCCCATCACGCCCCGCAGCAGCACCCGTCCCACCTGCAGTACCAGATCGCCCACTGCGCCCAGACCACCATGCACCTCCAGCCGGGGCACCCCACGCCGCCCCCCACGCCCGTGCCCAGCCCGCACCACCCGCACCACCCGCACCCCCCCGGCGGCCTGCCCGCCGCCGGCGCCCTCAAGATGATGCCCGCGGACCACCGGAGCAAATCGAAAAAGACAGTGGACAAGAACAGCAATGAGTACCGGGTGCGCCGCGAGCGCAACAACATCGCGGTGCGCAAGAGCCGGGACAAGGCCAAGCAGCGCAACGTGGAGACGCAGCAGAAGGTGCTGGAGCTCACCACCGACAACGAGCGGCTGCGCAAGCGGGTGGAGCAGCTCACCCGGGAGCTGGAGACTCTGCGGGGCATCTTCAGGCAGCTGCCCGAGAGCTCCCTGGTAAAGGCCATGGGCAGCTGCGCTTAGGGCCGCGCCGGGACCGGCCGGGCTGCCCTGCCCGCCCACAGATACTTTTGCGTACCGGAGCGCGGCGAGCGCACTGTGCCGGGGGAAAGGGGGATGGGGGCTGTTTTGTTTTTGTTTAGTTTCGTTTGTTTGTTTGTTTTTTTATCGGTTCACGACCTATACAAGAAGCCAGGCAGCTCTAGTATTACCAGGTTTGTGCCTTACGGATGACACACGAGTAAGCTGAAAACATGGTGGGTTTTCTAAGGAGAAGGGCAAGGGGAAGGAAGAATTAAAAAGCCCACGTGTCTACACAGGGTAAATAACAGTAATAATAATAGTAATAAAGCACGCATAGCAACCCAGATGTGCCTTAAAAGCTAGCTACAGCAGCTCTGGGCTTTCTGTGCCCTCTAGCCTGGCAGGGCACAAGGAAAAAGGGTGCGGGACGTGCAGGCTTGAGGGTCGGGGTGTCTGGGGTGTTCTGCCAGGCCCCCCCAGCTGGCCTGCGGTTCAGCAGGCAGGAGCAGCTGTGGGGGTGCCAGTGACGAGAAGAGGACTTGAGGCTGAGAAACATGCAGCACTGGACACCCGTTTGGAGCACTGAGGTGTGGGGCAGCCGCTAGACTGCTCCCAGGACTGTCCCAGCCTGGCTGGGCTGCCTCTGCCAAGCCCTGTCCCCTGCCTTGGCTGGGAGAGGGGCAAGGGGCCACCACCGCTGCGGGACCAATGGACAGCCTGGGACTGATGGAGCAGCAGCTTTCGAGAGTGTGTGGTGAGCTCCCTCCATCAAAAGAAAGAGCAGCAGTGTACTGTATGTCACAACGTGGCGAAGCACAAATGAATAAATACCTATTAATGCGGGTATTTACTATGAACTTTCAGTGTATTTTGCTTTATTCCAGGACATTTAGCTCCTGTCCAAGTCTCTGTCCCTCCAAGCTGTGCCTCATGTAATGTGAAAGCCTTTCCGTGTATACTAGCTACACTTTATTTTTATTGCATTACTTAGATCTTTGCCATCACACAACTTTATCTGGTGACAGAGACTATGCCCTTGTGCTGCAATATTATTTTATTATTTGTGTGGGTGGGTGGGTGAGTGTGAGTGTGTGTAGCCTTTTTCACATTGTCCTGTACTGGCTGCTGCTCCCTGAGCCCAAGGCAAGGGTGCCTGGAAGGGGGCACGGGCTGTGGGGCTGAAGGGGTCCTGCGACAGGGCAAGGAGGCTTGTCCCTGGTGCTGCAGTACCTTTGGACTCTGGAGCTTCTCCCAGGGTGAGAGAAAAATAAACAAACAAACAGTCTCCCTTCCAGGGTGTGCTGGTAGCCGTGCAGAGCGTTTCTTCCTCGTGTTGTAGCCGCACAATAATTTGTCCAACTGAAGTAAGTCATGACGAGAGAATAAGGTGGATGAAGCTGTTTGAAAGCATGACAGAGCACAGTGCTGGCGGTGTGTGTATGTGTGTGCAGTGTGTGTGTGTATGGTATGTATATGTCCATGTATATGCACACACATTGGTGTTTGTTTTTTTTTTAATTTGGGGGGGAACCGCATATAAAGTTTGTCAGAAGTCCTGGTTACGTTCATAAATAAACAGCATATATTCTACCATAACCATCCGCCTCTCTGCGTGTTTCCAGCCCTTTTTCTGTATCAGGAAAAGCTAGAAGCTCCCCTCTTCCTCCAGTCCAGCATCCCGCTCGTGGAGCGCAGCTCCCCGATTTTCACCCCAGAGAAATAAATACGCGGTTGCCTCTAAAGAGAGCGGCAATTTCCTAAACACTTGCGGTGTCAGATGTGTGCCCGTGAGTCACCCCTGGCTTCACCCTTCACCCGCGCCGGGGGCTGCGGGCGGGCGGCGGGACGCGGGGCCGGGCGGGACGAGGGGAACGCCGGGCGGCGAGGACACGGAGCCCGCCCGGGACAGCGGGACAGCGGTGGGGGGACCAGGCCGGGGCACGGCGCGGCCTGGGGAAGGAGGCGGCGGGCAGGGCAGGGCCGGGCCCCGCTCGCCCCGCAGCGCTGCCGCTGCCCGGCCCTTCCCCGCCAGACGCGGAGTTTCGCCCTGCCCGGGCCGGGCCCGGCGAGGCTGTTCGTCCCGGGGCTGTTCGGTGCCGGCCGGGCAGGGCACGGTGCCCCCCGCTCCGGGCGGACCCCGCGGCGGGCGCGGGCGATCGGCGCCGCCGGCGGGGAAGGGGTGCGGGACTCGGCGATGGGGGCGGGAAGGGGCGGCGGTGATGGGGGAGGAGGCTCCCTCCGGGCCGTCCCGTCCCGTCCCGTCCCGTCCCGTCCCGTCCCGTCCCGTCCCGGAGCTGCCCCGTAGCGGCGCCCGGCGTGTGGCGCGGTGCCCTGCGAGGGGTCAGCGGGGACCCCCGGGCGCCGCCCGCCCTCTCCCCCGGCGGGGCTCCGTGCCCGGGCGGCGGGGCTGGGGCTGCGTGCCAGGGAAAGCTGCCCCGGGGCCCGTCCCCTTCAGCAGCGCCCGTGTCCGCCTTTGCCGTGGAGGGGGATCCGCCCGGGAGAGCCGAGCTCCGCGCAGCTCAACGCTCCCGTGGTGTGCCCGTTGCCCCCGTGCCGTGTATGTCCAGCACGGCAAAAATTAAACACCCCAGAGAGGGAGATTTGGACCCATAGACGTGTGTCCTGGCGATGTGCGGGCCATGAGACGGGACATGTTCCAGTCCCTGGTGCGGGGGCAGCCCCCGAGCCCCGCTCGGCCCCGGGCTGCACGGGACCGCTCCGGGGGGCTTTGCCTCTTGCCCGGGGGGCTCTTGGTGGGCTGCGGAGGGGAAGAAAGGTCAAGCTGCTCCTCCGAAATCCCCTGTGACTGTCAGTCTGCAAGCACTCGCTGCTCGGGATGGGTGAAAGATAAATGCAGATCAGGATCAAGGATTTCACTTTTCAGTTAGATGTAAATCGGGGGATCCAGAGCTGCTAGTTTTCCGAGGAGAGGGTTAAGTTCTAGTGGTGTTGGGCAAAATTAATGACTTTTACTTGAGTGTGCTTCCTCCCCCAGCCCTGCAGAGCTGTATACCCGTTGGGTAGGATGTGCCTTACTCAGTAATGCTGTCCAACGTGTAAAGTGGGGAAATGCTGTTATCGTTTGAGCAAAGATTATTGCAGGGTATATGTGGGAGGGACTGTAATCTAGTGGCTAGAGCATGGGAATACAGTCCTGGTCGTTTGAGTTATGTTCTGAACTGTGACTCACTCTGTGTGTGTGGTTTCAGCAAATCATTTATGACCCCAGACAAAGCAGATTTTTCCATTAATTTAAATGAACTGTAGATTAAACTAGTCTTCATTGGCAGAAGAATCAGCCGCTCTATGATTCAAAATTAAGATCACCTATCTACTACCACATAGGTGTTTCAATAGTTATATAAACACAGAATGCCTTGGAATAGAACAAAGGGTAAATTATTGATAGCAGGAAAGTGTTTAGAGACACTTGCCTTAAACACAGTGCCAAAGCGAGCAGCGTTCTCTAATCCTAACCCTAACTGTAGGCTGAGCCTTCGACAAGGCCCTCACTCATGGCTTAGACAAAACAGTTCTCACAGCACAGGGCGTTTTGCAGTCTCCCTGTGTTCTTTGCAGCCTGCTTTTTGCTTCGGCACCCCTCTCCCAGCCCTCCCCAGCTGCATATCTGCACTTTCTCTTCCTGTCAAACTGAACCCTCACCCTGGCACTGAGCTGAGCCTTCAAAAAGTCCCTAAGTCATTGCCCAGAAGAAGAAGGTTCTCCCAGCGGCTGTCCAGGGGTGTTTGCTGTGGCAGCAGGGTCAGAGCCAGCGGAGCTGCAGCGCTCCAGCCTCACACGTGCCCCCCTGCATTGCCCGTTGCAGCAACGCGTTATACACGCTGCGTGGTGGAAAGGATTTTATGCACTGTCTACCCCAAACACCCCAGGACAGCTGGAGCTGGAAGGGACCCCTGGGGACCGTCTGTGCCAGCACACTCCTGTGACAACAGCTGCCAGTCCGAGTGGCAGGTGACGGCTGTGCTGTAGGCACACGTGGGTGAGTGTGGCAGGACTGTGGGCAGGGACAGCTCTCATGTGTGACGTTCCCACTCAGCTCCCTGCACACATGCACCCTGAACCAAGACTAGCCTGGCACGAGCAAGGCTCGAGCAGCTCCGGCTCTGGGAGGGTGCTGTGGGTGCATGTACTCAGTGACATTTGTCTGCTCGATTGCTGGGGTGGCTTTTTGGTTTTCCCGCTGAGCCTGTTCCTTTTCTACGCAGCACTGCTGCAATGCTGGCAGCCTCTGCCCATCCTGCCACACCAGTGGGGCTGTGCAGTCCTTCCTCCTCCACCCCTGACCCTCGCCAGTCTCAGACACGGGGCTGGGGACATGGAGGGGTGAGGTGTGGGAGTCGGCAGAGAGGCTGAGCGAGTAATGCCACGTTTGGAAGGAAGGGAGTAGTTGTCTGCTAGCACTGTGTACAGAGTTGAGAGATTGCTCACAACCATAGCAAAGTCCTGCAGCCGGTTGGGGGTGGCGGGGGAATGTCAAGATTTCTCAGTCTTTTATTTTTCCCTGCTGCAACTGATGAAATTGCCCCTGAGGAGCTTTCCTCATCCACCTGCTTCAGGAAGTTGGAGGACAGGAATTAATTTCCACACTGAAGCAGGGCAGCGAGAGATGCTTTGCTGTGAGGAGAAAGCAGGTGCTTTGCACTTAATGGTTTCGATTTACTGGGTGAATTGAGTTTGAACCAATTCAGTAGTGAAAAGAATGGCAAATGTCTGAGTAAAGGGTGGAGAAACAGGGCCACTGTCCTCTCTTGGCATAATAGATTAAGTTAAAAGTAATGTTTAATACATTGACATCTCTGGTTTTAGGTGTATCTTTCTTCCCCTGTAAAGAAATCCGTGTTTATACACATGAAATCACATACAAAGACCACACAAATATCAGTGTTTTGGTGTGGTTGCTATATCATACTGGGGATAACTGGATTTTAAAGCCAAGAAAACACTTAGTAATAATAAACACATCACAAGAAACTTCAGAAGAACCAGAAAGTCTGTTCAGATACTTCCTTCAAGTCCGTATTATATTATTAATTTTTTTATGGTTCTACGTAGTATCTCAAACTTAGGCTATAGATCCAAAGAGAGAAAATCAGCCTTTATCCCAAAGAGTTTACAGTTTTGGTGGAAAATCAGCATATGCTCAGCTGATGGAACGCTTGTATATCTGGAGTAACCCAGTCTGTGTAGGTAGCCTGAAACAAAAATCAACTGTTTGGAACACACATTTTTTTATGTATCAACCATTATCAGGTTGTTCCTCAGGTATACCCCTGGCAGGGTAAAGGCGATATGTTTACACTGCCTTGTCTGCCAAAAACTTTAGTAGAGACTTCCACAAACTCCCTCTCCATGCAGGAGCAATGGGCCGATGTCTGCAGGACTATGTGGGTATACCTCTTTAATTGGAAGGGAATCCTCGTAAACGGAATCTGATTCATTTACTCTCAGTATTTAAGTGCAATTTTCGTAGTTTAACACCATCCTATTTTACTGCAGTATTGCATCTTGCCTCTGAAATTAATAGTTAACCACGGAGAAAGACAGGTCTGGCAGAATGGAAATCAGGCATTATATTATCCCATGAGTCACATACATGCAGAGAACCAAACAAGTGTCAGCCCATGGCTTTGAGCCCAAAATATGTCAAAGAGGAGATGAGTATCTTCATTTATATTAAGTAGATAGAAGGCTTGTTGCCATTCCCATTAAACAGGTTGGAGTTCTGCCACGGACTTCAGTGGGAACAGGATTGGGCCCAGGCATGGAAGCTGGCTCTGGTTACCTGCACTGACTGTATCTTCTGTGCAGCAGCGCAACTTACATGTTAACAGCAGTTCCTAGTCAACAGAGAGATTCAAAACCTCCCCTGGTTTTAGGCATTACTCTTTCCTTTATTAGTTTGATGACCTGACTCCTTCAAAGCGTGAGGATGCTCAGTAGTAGGCAGCAATAGATGATTTTCTGAGTGCAGCTTCACTGACAAGTGGAGAGAAATTAGCACAGAACATTTTCTGAGAGGGGTTTTGTGATTTCTAATTGTTTACACTTAAACTTAAGGACCACATTTAGGAATTAACCCCACTTTAGACATTCAAACCACTTTCTCTGGCAAAATCCCTTTGGAGTTGGGGAAAGTCTTGGCTGAATAAATGCCTCAGAGTGTTTCAGAGCTTTCTTGAATACCAGGGAACTTTTGTACCTCAGTGTTCTCACTGGGTATTCTCTCCACAGCTCCTAATGCATCTGGCTGTAGACCTGCCTCAAGAACCAAATAAATCCTAGGCTGCTGAGATACGCATTGGATCTCCCATGTGATTTGTCCTCAAGTCCCTCAGGGAGGGGAAATGATGTGAGCCAATACCAGTAACTACACACAAACCAGCAACTCTGAGCTCAGGGCTGAAGGCCAAATCTGCTGCTGGTCACTAAGTTTTAGCTCTTATATACAAGCTAATAGTCATATACGTTTTACTTTTGTCATATTGTCGTTTATTTATTAGGGTTCAATTTGCTTTGGTGGAACCACGTTCAGTTTGGTGGGCCAGGAATGGATCTTCCTTAAGTTTTTTTAAGTTATTTTCACATTTTTATTGACATGTCAGTTCCATTAAAACCCTGATGACAGTCAGGCTGAAATGAGTGTCTGGTTTTGATTCATAATTGTGCAAATTAGCATTTAGACGTCTCATAAAATAATATAAAATTTGGAAGGCTATGTGCCAGTGCTGTTTGCTTCATTCCAGTCAGCAACCCTCCTGTGTTTACTGGAACTCATGTTAAATATCAAAAGAATGGGATTGCCAGAGTTCTCATACCAAAAATTTCTTGACCTATCTTATTATTGGTTACAGAACTGGCTTATTCCAATTGTTTCTGGAGGCAAGGGGAGTTGCTGTTGACTGGAATAAAAGTGGGATTTGATTCCCTAGACTGCAGTTCTAAGAATAACACTGTGTATTTGGTTTGCTAAGTGAGAAATGTATATAGCCACTGTATTAGCAACACTTATTTGAAAAAGTCAATCTAGGATTTCCACAGGACAGCATCAAGTTCTGACTTTGAACATGTAGGCAATGTAAATAAATAAATCTCTAGGTATACTGCTTTCTGTTTGCATTGTGGGCAATAACATTTACAAATATCACATCAAGAATTCTGAGCTGATAAAAGCAGTTTAAAGGCGGCCTTTGCTAAGGCAAATTCCCAGTGGGTATTTCACGAGACCCATAACAATATATAGGTCATTATATAACATGTGGAGAATGTCTTTCACATTTTCAATTCAACTCATTAATATATTTTGTAATGTGATTTCCAAGTGCTGTAGGAAATCTGGTTTTTTAGCTATCAGTAACGTAACTAACTTTTATTAAGCTAATTTGTGTATTAATGATTTCCTTAGAATTTTAAACAGTGACAGATGTTTCATGACATGAGTGATGTTGATCATGACTTTTATTCAGTAGCTGGATATATTCCTCAGTGTTATGTCAGTGACCTGAATTATCCCTGCCAGAGCTCACGAGCAGCCAACTGAGAGAGTTTTCATGTATTCATTTAGAGTGAAATTTGCTCTTCCCCTTTCAGGAGCCAATGAGAGAAGTTCTCAAGAAATGAAAACATTTCAGGGCTCAGCTGAACAGTGTATATTCTGTTATTTGTATTTTGTGCCTATGACTGAGCAGTGATTTTTAAAGGCTTACATACTCCTGTGCAAGAAGCCCGGTACGGATTCCAGGTGCCTTTTCGCTGATTCTGCTGGGCATTCCTGGTTGACTCGGAGGAGCTTCCTGGAAGCACATGGAGTTGTCTGCCCTTTCTTTCCTGGGTATGCTGCTGACAGACAGAAAGTTTCCAGATTGATGTGCTGCTCTTTCCTTTGCAAATCCTGCAGCTGACAGTGATAGAAGCTCAGCTGGTGCCCTGGCAGTGGGCACTGTGCTCTGGACTCACTGAGGAAACAGGGCTGGGCAAACGAGCACAGCAAAACCCTTCACGTGAGCCCAGCAGTGCTGCTGTGCCTGTAAACTGGCAATGAAAGGAGTAGGTTTCCCTTCAACAGCTGCAGCACAGGTCGTTACAGGCCAGCAATGGGCAGCAAAAGCTTAAAATAAGGTCACTGGAGACAAGGAGTGAGGTTATTTGGAAGGAAATGTGATACTCAGAGAAAGTTAGAGAAGAGAGGAGAAAAAAAGGCTGCAGTTAGGATGTAGAAGTGAGGATACTTAATTCTGCTAGGGGGAAAATTTGCATCAACTTTAACTGGACTGGGAGCAAACATTGGAGGAGAGAAGTCCAGGAAAAGGAAGAAAAGGGCCCAAGAGAGAGCAAACTGTCCAACATCTGCTCTTGGAGGGCCTAATGCTTGAAATGTTATCCAGCCAAAGCCTGGGCATGTTTGTGTGCCTGGTGATGGCAGGCAGGGTGTAGGCGTGCTGAGCCTACTTTATTTTTTTAGCTTTTATGCTATATAACATAATCTGTTTATTTAGAAAAGCATATTTTTGCCCCAGTCAGAGTCATTTCCCGTGAAAAGCGAAGTGCTCTCACTGGAGGACTGCTGGGCTTTGTGAAATGTGAGATCAACAAGAAAAGTTGAAGAAAATTTTTGAAAACTTATGGGAATCCTTCCCTCCATTTCTTTCATCAACAAGTGTCCCACCCATAATTCCAACGTGATGGTAGAACAGAGCAAGGTAATTGAAGTTTGGGGTATGTTTCTACATCCTGGGCACCGTTTCACGATGTACAGTATGGGTTATATGCTCCCACCAGACGAAGAAACCCATGAATGCAAGTTAAACTGGCTAGAAGCTGTCACATTAGCACATAACACAAAGCTGGGAAATGGGCTTTTATGGAAGATTTACCAGTAAAAGTGTGCTTGCTGTTACAGGGCTTAAAATGCAAGAGTTACCTCTGATATTGCCGTTCTGGCAAACCTGCCCCACAAGCCCCTGTGAATTCCAGTGACAGCATTTGCATGGCTGTGTGCCTGTGGTGCAGCTAATTGCTGTTGCAGTCCATGTGCAAAATTACTCTTACAGGCTGAAAATCTGGCACATTTTTGAACATACAAATTGAGCTGCTGTTTAAATCTGTGTAAGCTTTTCTGATTTGGACACACAAAACCTAGTTTTCAGGAAGCTCTTGCGTCCTGATTAAAACGCAAGTCAAAGGATCAAAATATTTTCAAGCCAAGTTATGTTTTCTGGGGATCAAAATGTATAGGCTGTGCTAGAGTTCCTTTTAAAATGAACTTTATAGATTTCATGGTTTACTACATTAGTGGAGTCTATAATCTGTTATGACTTCTGGATCTTTGCAATTTCAGTAATTTTGGTAATAAATAGCTCATAGCCAGCTCTCTCTTCCCAGCCAACTGAAATCAGGAAAAGAGGAGAGGGTTGGTAGTGGGGAGGAAAATGGAAAAAGGAAAAAGGAAAAAGGAAAAGAGGAGAGAGAAAGGAATAGAAAAGGAATGATAAATGAGATTTTTGTTTTCAAGCTCTTACTTCTTAGGTCAGTGCACTTGAGGTAGGTTTTGAAATTTTGTCTATGTTCACGCTTTGCAATAAAAAAGCATTATTTCTCCTGAAGCCAGGAAAACATTGGTTGCCTTGAGAACTGTTGGTAATGTTGCTGAGTGTCACTTTGCATACCAGGGTAGGGCTGATGTGCAGATCCACCTGCCTTGTTGCATGTGCCCAAGGACTCTGAGTCCCAAGAAGGATCAGCGTTCATTGCCTGGATGACAAGATACACCTGTGTGAGGAATGTCAGCCCAGTACTTCCAAGGCAGCTCTTGTTCAGAGGTGTAGTGGAGTCCCTGGCAGACAGAGGGTGGGGTGTGTGCCAGACACCATCCAGGGGCATAGCAGAGGGTAACAAGCCCAGACGACCTTAACTGTGAAGGAGTGACTCAGCTGTTTCTTCAAAGTTTTCAGTTTCAGCAGAATATTTTCCCACTATGCTGACAGCTTTTCCACCCACGTATTGCATATGTGGCTTTGTGCCACAGAGGTATTTTAGGATTATAAAGCCTAGTGTAAATTTATAAAGTTAGGTGTGAAAAAAAGGTGCCTTCTGGATCTTAAAATGTGTAGATTGTGCGTAGAGTGTAAGGAGTAGGCATGTCTTTGAAAAACCCAGGACTTGGGGGAGACATATCCTCATCTATCATTTATCTGGTTTTATTTATTCCATCAGAACCTAGTCTATTGTGTTTCCAGACAGTCTGTACCAACAGAATTACTGAAAAATCACCCCAAAGTTTTGGCACTGTCTTTGTCATGGGACATAGTCATTCACATACCTGCTATATACTGTTCTATTTTTGGTCCTGTTACTGTAAGGCATTCCCAAACTGTCCAGAAGGGAAAATAAGAGAGATATGCAGGGGAATTAAACCTAATAAAATAAAAAGGTTTCTTAATCTGTCAAGTGTATTGCAATATTGAGTGAGTTACTCTACTCAGCTGGAGATGAAATTGGATGGAGTGTGCTTGTGATATTACTCCAGCACATTGAGCCATTATATGCAAATACATCCAGTCTGCTTTGAGCAAGTCATTTGTCAGTTCTTTATGCAAGACAGTGGCCCTTGCTGTCACTCTGTGACTGCTGCATGAATCAGGCACGGGAGGACAGACTGAGCAGGAGGACAGTTGGGCACAGGGGTTGTGCTTGGTCATTTATGTCTTCAGGCAACC
Source organism: Pseudotriccus pelzelni (assembly GCA_035584735.1). NCBI lineage: Eukaryota > Metazoa > Chordata > Aves > Passeriformes > Tyrannidae > Pseudotriccus > Pseudotriccus pelzelni. Next base: position 2,492,213 of record JAWMRA010000020.1, read on the forward strand.
CAGCTGTGGAATCCAAAGGTTTGTCCTATTGTCACAATTTTTTTTTTTTCATGCCACAAATGCTGATACAGCAGCAAAAGCCTCTATCAAGGGCCTCACCACATCATGAGACTGGAGAAGAAAAAGAGCAGAAATCCAGGGAAGCAATGTTGGTGACCAGTAACCACCAGTCAGGGGCAGATGGCTGTTGTAAAGCAGGCGGGGCTATGGCTTCCTTTGGCTCTGGGTCAGCTGGTGGAGCAGTAATTCATGTGTGATGTCTGCAGCACTCCTCAGCTTTCTTTGGTGTTTGGATTTTGGGGTTTGAGATTGTGTTTTGTTTTGGTCATTTATGAAGTTACTTCCAAAGAAAAGATACAATACAAAATGACAGCGTATATTAAGCACAAAAGCATCTCTGTCCTCTGGGAGCTGTCAGAGAAGAAAACACAGAACCACTGGAACCCCATCGACTGTCAGAAGTGCCCACCAGTGTGTCAGCAAATCTCTGTGATCATTGCTGGACAGATCTAAGAGAGTCAAAGGGACAAGTGACTTTTGTCCCTGGCTAGCAGGAAGACGCCAGCCAGGGAAACAGACACCCTTTGTTTCACCCTCAGGCTGCAAACAGACCAGGAAACAAGTCCTCCCAACACCTTGCACTGGATGCTGATCACATTTTCCTGTGTCACAGTAGGGCAAACTGGTTTCATGCAGTAGTGTTCAGAGGAAGGGGAACAGTCCTGCTCCATAGCTGGAGCCCAGGTTTGGCACAGTTTATCTCTCTAGCTTGAGTTTGGAGATTTGTGAGGCTGAAATTCAAAGTGAAACTCAGTGGATGTGAGTGCCATGGGAACCAGAGCAAGCAGGAGGTTTGTGTGGATCTCCTTAGGGCTGCAGACACTGCTGAGTTTCATATGGTGCTAAAAATAAAAAATAAAGTGTCTCTGGAAAAAAATCTGTCTGTGTCTTGAGGCAATTGTGGGCACCTTCAGCCAGCACCTGGTTCACTAGTGAACAGTTACCTTGAAGGCATTTCAGCTGGCAAACACTTGTCCCAGGTGCCCTAGGCCGTAAGGGCTGTTTTCAGTTTAATCTCTTTTTAATGTGGCACCTTGTTCCAAACTGCTGAGTTCTCACATTCCCGGGCTGTCATGGTAATAGGATTGTGCAGTCTTATTGACTAAAGTTTTCCCCACCAAGTGCCATAACCTAGGCTCCTAAATCCAGATTCAGATTCCTTAGTATGACTGAAAAATCCCAGAGGAGCCAGTAGGACTTGGAGAAGAAGGCAGACCATTGGGTGCATCACCCAAGCCTGGCTGCAGGCACACAGACGGTCAGGTGTGGGACACCACAGGAGTGGACTGAGCCCAGATTGCAAAGGGGTGTCCCCAAAGGTCAGAGAGGTTGGAGTGCAGGGTTCTACGCCGGTGTACCTGCTGGGAGATGGAACTACAGCACGGTGACCCTGTGAACTGTGATGACACGCACAGGGAGACCTCAAAAGGCAGCTTTGAAAGCAGACATTCCCCTTCCTGTCGAGGCTGCCTTTTCATCCAGAATGGCTACCAATGTCGATATACAGGTGGGAGGCAAAGTTAATGCAAGTGGGAACTTTGTCAGGCATTTGGAAATGGCGTGTGTTCAAAACCTACCAAGTGGCAGAGAGCAGGACTGTGCCTGTCCCCCTCACTGACTTCCTGTCTGTGCTGCTTCTCCACCCGTGATCTAACACTGCATATTTTTACTCTACTACCTTCTTCTGCTATTTCTATTTGCAGCACCCTGCTAGACTTGAATCCAAGCCAATCCAAAATTATTCTGAAACTCCCTGTGCTAGCAGCAACATGAAAGCAGAACTCTGCAGTGGCTGCAGCAGCTATAGCAGGGTTTAACTAAAGTTAAGCGTGGTGTCAGTCACTTCAGCCTTTGGAGTTCCACTGGAAATGGAAATGCCATCTGCCAAGAGAAACAGCTTGCAAAATTGTGTCATGCTGCCTTTTTTTCATGGGATTACCAACCAGCACTTGAAGCTGATGCACTTTTATTGCTTTGTTTTATATGGAAGGTTTGTTTTATTATTATTATTATTATTGCAAGATAACACATAAGGCCATGAAAGTACACCGCGCTGATGAGGCAGAACTTACTTGGTATAGATGAAAGGGTGTTTTGCTGAAGTGTGCAAGTGTGAAGTCATTTTTTCTCCTATTTCTATAAAGGGGAGGAAAGCAATTTTCAGTGCCCTGCCCCAGCAGAAGTCAAAATCAGAGAAGAACCAAAACAAATTCCCATATAGTCCATGTGCTAGCCAAAAGACCTATAAAACTTCAGTGAACCATCTGCTTTGATCCAAAGGGCACAGATGAAAAACAAGGCCCTCGTGCTGGCGGTGCTGCCCAGGCCCCCCAGCCCCCCGAGCCGTGTGAGCGGTGCTGCCTGCCTGTGATCAGCACAGGGCACAGCCTCCAAACGGGAGGAGTGTCCAGGGCCAGCCCCTGCGGCCAAGGGCAGCACTGGTGTGCCAAGGCTGCCTAGCCCGTGGACAGGGAGGGGTCAGCGGGCCAGGCTGCTGGGATGGGCTGAAGGGATCACAGGCTGGATGAGTGTGTGTTCCCAAGGAATGGAGCAGCAATCCTGTGCAATGGCACAGCCTCTCCTTCCCCCTCGCTCTCCCTGTTCACGTCAGGGCTACATCCAGACCTAACCTAGGCATTTGAGACACCTCCCTCCCAAACACAGACCATGTTTGATGTCTGAGGGCAGACTGAAAATACAGGTATTTCTGAAATCTTCTCTCCCATCCCTGGATCCCATCAGAGCACAGAAATTTCACTCAGGACTTACTGCTTGAGTCCTGTCAGGACTCTGATGGCATGCTTCTCCCCAAGGACAGTGCTCTTGTAGGTAAGAGAGTAGTGTTCCTTCCTTCTGTCTGGAAAGTCTGTGTTCTAAGTCACTGTCTTTTGGTTTAGAGCATCCACTGAGGAAGTGGGGAACCTGGGTTCAATGCCTTCCTCAATCTGAGAGTGTTTGTCTCTCACTTCCCATGAGACTGTCTAACTGCTGGCCCATCAGCTATTCTGGGTGAAGCTCCTCAGAGTGAAACTATGCCTTCCACTAAGGGGACGGCTGCTCTCCCCCTCCCACTGCTGGTGGGCAGCTTCTGTTTGAGGGTGAAGTGATGAGAGCTGCATGGTCTGAGAAGCCTCAGGCTGCATATGGTGTTCTCAGAGCTGGTTCATAAGACCCCACACCTTAGGGCATTCAGGGAAGGGGATGCCTCTTCTCTGGATGCCTGTGGAGGACAGCGTAAAGTGCATCTCCTTGGAGATGCTCTTCTGGGCAGGTGTGGAAGCAGAAAACTTGAATGTGAACCAAGGAAAGACCACAGAGTGCTGGTACCCGAGAGCAGGGACCTCTGTGACTCTGGACTTCAGTTCCTGAGTGAAATTAAAGTCTAGTTTTATGCAGTTGAGTTCTTTATGGTGGTAGCTCCTTAAACCCAACTCTGCATTTGGCTCGTTCATGTGGGCAGATCCAGGCAGATCTGTCAGGATCTTTACTGCCACGCTGATAAACATTTACAAGGTTTATTAAATATGCTCTGTGACGTTCTTATGTGGAGACAGTAATTTGACAGTCATCACGTGAGAAACTAAGAGTTTGCCATCTGGCCCAGCAAGACTTTTTTTTCTCCTTACTATTAATTAAACTGAGGTTATTGCAAAATTTTATTATGATGGTTATGATTTGTCCTGTGATAACGCTGGGGCTAATACTGAGGTATGCAAACCATCTTCCACGCTGGTGATATTAATAGGAGGTGCAGCTGAGCAGCACCTCTTCAGATTCCAGTGTCAGCTCTAATAACAAAGTTCCAGGGCCAATTCGTGCTAACCCTACTCAGGCGCCTTCCCCTGGAGCGGGTTCTTCTGGTTCCGAGGGGATGGTTTCACACGTAGGAAGACGTAGCTGGGGGGGAGGCAGGGGCAGCTTCTTGGCCACAACAGTGTCATATAACATGCCCTGGCAGGAGATCTTACTGACCACAGCTTTGCCCTGCTTGGTGAGACCGTGATCGTTCATGGGAAAGTAGATCGGCAGCAGCAGAGTTTTAGAGCACAGTGAAAAAAGAAAGGAGGGAAAGGCAGTAGGGCTAAAGCTGAAATCATCTGCAAAATCAGGTGAGGAAAAAGGAAATGCAGGTTTTCTGGTGATGCAAAAGGAGGTGGCTGTAGCCATGGGATGGGTTGGATTCGTGCAGTATTTGGCAGCTTGGAAAACTACTTCCAACCCTCGTGCAGACCCAGCTTGGGGCCCTTGAGTGTCAAAGGTTCTCGTTCATTCTTCAGTGGTCTCCAAACTGTCACTTGGCAAATAGGCTGATACTGAGAGGTTTGGGGAAGATAGCTGGGTATGAAGTTGATTTTCCCCCAACACTGACTCTTGTCATCTTTCCCTTCTCTGTCAGACTTGAATGCTTCACTGCTCAAAGTTAACTCAACAGCTTCACAAGAGGTTCAATAATATTTATTTTACCCAAATCCCTCAAAGTGTGAGGGTCTGGAGGCAGTTTGCAATGAACAGCCAAGAGAAGTAAATCATCCTTGGGTCAGGGTGAACTCTCATTTGAAGCATCCACAGATGGCAGAGATGTTAATGAATCAGCAGTTTCACAGATCTCTGCCCATTAAGAGAGTAATGTGCGTAAAGAGACGTGAAAACAGCACAGGGCCACAGAGCTTTCCAGATTCTTCCTGTTCCCTTTGCACTGCTGAGGGGCACCTCCACAGAGACGGAGAGGGCTGAGGTTCTGGGCACTGAGGTAGGCCCAGGGATCTCAACCCACACCCTCTGCTGCAACTGTGTGAGAGCCAGGGAACAGGGTGATGGCGAGACACTGTTCCCTGTTCACCTGACATCACACCCAGGAGTGCTCTTCAGTAAAGGAGACAGCTACCAACAAGCCTGGTGTTGAGATAAAGGGAAGGAAAGAAGGGTTAGGCAAGGACGTGATCTGTTGCACCATTGCACCGCTGCAGGTGCAGAACAGCTCCCGTACCTTTGGGTCGTGTGGGGTGCGCCTGCCCCACCAGGCAGCTGCTCTTGGCAGCCGGTGGATGCATGGAGGGGAGGGAGAGTGATGCAGAAAGCCACAGTGATGGGATGCTGCTCTTTGATACCTGCATTGGACCCATGTGCCCATGGGTCTGGGACCTCAGAATCCCATCTCCTTACTCAGTTCTGGTCCTGTTCCCTGCGGGTGGGATTGTTTGTCCTTCCCTGCTGTGTGAGGGAAGTAGCCCAGCAGTGGAGGCCACTGTATCTGTAGAGCACAGAGCTCATAGCTGGGTAAGACAGAGCTAGGAGACAAGGGAGTCTGCACAAATCCAGAGGGGCTGTGCCCGTGCCAAGTTGAGGTTACACATAGCTGTCCCCAGGCTGTGGACAGGAAATTCTCCAATGCAGAGCTGTCCTCTCAGGCTCTCAGCGGACTGCAGCATCCTTTCCTTCATCCAGCCTTTGCTTGCTTTATTTTTTTCTATCTCAGCCACAAAAGCTCTTCAGAAAGCAGTGTGCAATCCCACGGCTCTGTGGATGACTGCAGGCCAGGGGTGTGTGCCTGGGTGTGTGCCTGGACAGAGCGTGCCTCACGCCGCTGAACCCCCAAAACTCCTGCTGGGCTGGGGGGGATTCCTCCTGCCCCTCTTTGATGTTTGCCAAATGTCATGCCCGGTGAGGGCAAGACCAGAGGGGTGTGCAGAGGACCCCGCCTTGTTTTCCTTGGGCTGTGTATTCTAGGATCTAGGAGGGCTCCCAGAGAGATGCAGCATCACTTCCATTCCCACCCAAATTCCAGCCCAGGGGCTGCTTCTGCTCTAGGATAACATGCCAATGGTGAGAGCAGGCCAAGCCAGAGACTTTTATGGACTGTCTATCTGGGATGAAACACAGAGCCCGGATCTTCAAAGCGCTGTGTGGGATGGCAGCTATGGGATTCCCATTAGAGTTATGGGCATCACATGACAAAACTTCTGTGGCACCAATGTGTTTGTGCAGAAAAATGGCTGGGGCTGCTGAGACACAGGGAAGTGCAGGGAAATTAACTCTGCCATGCCTGCAAAAGCAACACCTCACACATTTTCAGCCACAGCACCTGTGTCTTTTTTGTGAGGAGCAATCAGAGTGGGTGTCACAGGAGATTTAAAGGAACATGTGAGACACTGGGGTTTATTGTCAGCAAATGAGATGCTTCAAATTCATTGCAAAAGTGGAGAACTCTGTAAAGAAGTTGAGTAAATTGGATTAATCTGGTGGTAAAGTTAAAGCATCCACCTTTCCAGAGAAGAGAAAAGGTTCTCAGAGAATTTCTCCAAAGACATGGAGCATAGGGAGAGAGCAGAGTCACAGAGTAAGACAGACAGCGAAATGCAGTAAGTCTTGTCGCAGAGCTTTCTGTAACTCTTAGAAGAACTGATGGGTGCAGACAGTGTAGACAAACTCCCTCTTTCATAGTGTTTTGACATATTTCAAGCTTTAACGTGAACTAACTACTATTATCCTAATTTTACTGATGGGGACAGACAGGTTATGTGACATGCTCGGGATCACATGAGCAGTCTGTGTCAGAGTGAGAAACTGCACTGGGATCTCTCTCTCAGCTGTGAGGCTGTTGCTCTTGGCACTGCATCCTCCTTCAAGCAGCGCACCCAGATTGACTTTGTCTGTGTCCTTTCTGTGCCCGCAAATGGTAAGTTTTTTGAACAAATCAGCTAAACGAAAAAGTCACTCCTCCAATTTGTACATCCAGTCATCTGAATGCTGAGGCATAATGTACCTTAGAGGACTCTGCAATTAATGCAAGTAATTACCCCATGCTGCAAAAGCCCTTAGACATCACTGGTTAAGAATCTAGATGAAACTTTCACCTTGTTTACTGAGTGCCCGATATTGTGTGTTACAGAATGGATTTGGATGATATCTGCAGGATAAATTAACTTAAAACCAAGATGAATTCTGCAAACTCCTTGGTGCCATTGTCACGATTTGGCCACCGCTGGAGGTTTAATACCAGTAGAGACAAGTCAGGGAAATAATTAGGTAGGAAAAGTAGTCATCAGCTTTCCAGAGGAGTTTCTTGTGGCTGTCAGAGTTTGCCTCCTTCTTTCAAAAAGATTGAATATAAAAGCTGACAAAGGAGCAGATATCCACAGCTTGTTAGGACATTGGCAGGTTGTAGGCATGTTCTTGATCTTCTGCTTCACTGAAAATCAGCCACCCAGCAGTGGGATTTTCCAGAGTGCCTCAGAAACCACTGATCAGGGACCCCAAGGCACAAGACACCTGGGGCATGTCTGATAGGGCAGCTACTGAAAGCCCAGCTCTCCGTGGAGGAACATGCCGTTTTTGATTCCAGTTCCCAAACCTACCACTGACTCCTGCTGCTCCAGATATGTGCTGTGGGCTGCTGCTTTTAACCTGGCAGTGTTGCCAGAGGCACTGGGCACCTGGCAATTCATGACACCAAAGGAACGGCCATTAATTGAAATCCATCAAGCAAACTGCCACTTCTGCTTGCTGTGGCTCTGCTTTCAGCTCTTCGGCTCTGGAGCAAGGCTGACAATTTTTGCTGGTTTCTCAGACGTCCTGTTGAGTTTTGTTAATTAGTATTTGTGAGGTACCTAGATGTTTTCAGATTTATGGTGATCCAGAGTAGTATTATTACTGTTCGTATTATTAAGACTAATAATACTGCTAATAACCTTAGTGAGCCTAGCAAAATTCAATTTGACAAAAATCCTAGCCACAGATGAAAAAAATTAACTCCAGTGGTGTGAGGGGGTACGTGACTCAGTTACCAGTAATTTCTGTTTACAAGGGGCAGGAAGAGTGTATTTGCTCAAATGAAAAAAGGTCAAGGCAGAGGCCCATTTGCTGTTTGTTAATAAGTAATCTAATCTACAGCTTTACTGTAACAAATCAGCCTGGCTTAGCTTTTCTTCCATCACCATGATTTCCAATCCAGTTCAGGACTAAAATTCCAATTAAAAAATAATCCACATTCTCATAGATTATTTCCAACATCTCCAAATCTGTGGGGAAGATTTGTAACCAAGGAACAACAGCAACAACAAAAAAAAACCCCTTTCCATATTTTTGCCAGTGTTTGTGTCAGGACATTGTAGGCAACCCAGGTTGAAATATCAGATAGGGCATTATTTATCTCCTGGGAAATTCTCCTTTAGGCTCAGACCTGTGCATCTTCCCTGTGGAATTGTGCCCATCAGGAGCTGTGGTGTAGCTGGCCTGCTTACAGCCACCCCACTAAGTTACTAATATAACTTACAAAACCACCTACGTCATCTCTGAAGCTGGCTCACAGTCAACAGTTAAAATTCAAACATGGGTGCTAGAGCACATCCCTCTTCCAAGTGACTGAGCATCTGTGCACTTTAAGCACTGTGACCCCTGCCCTGTCATTGTCTTTTGCAAAAAAAAAAAAAAAAAGAAACCCCAAAAGTCATTCTCCAAGCACCACTTGTCCTTGGTGCTTGCTTCCTTCCACAGTGTTCTGGGAAAGGGCTGGAGTCTGTCCTTGTGGTTCATCTGCTGGCTGCAGGTAGGATTCCCTAGAAGAGGTTTTGCCATTAGAGCCAGTTATCAGAAAAGCAGTACTTGTGCCACCTGCCAGCTAATCACAGCTTCTCAGTCCCTTGGTGCTTATGTCCTCCAACTGGCCTGGCCTGAGGCACACGTGTGGTCCTCAAAGCAGGGAATGTGATGTACAGGGAGCTGGAGCAGCCACAGCCAAAGCACAGGCACTGCTGGCACCACCTGCACCTGAGGCACTTCTTGAGGGAGGCACACACAGACACACACACGTGAGGTCACCTTTGGAAGCAGAAATCGCGCAAACTGCAGGTTACAATTCCCAGCTTCCTGAAGTGCAGTTTGGAAAGGCAGTGATCCTTTAACAAATCAACAGCCCCTGCTCCAGCAGTCCCAGCTGCCTGTTAACCCTGGGGGAGGGAGAGAGGCTGGTGAGGAAGAATTGTCCTTGCAGAGCAGGTCATGTTTGGCTGTGAGCTCTGAGCATCTTTCCAGACCCTTAACAAATAGTCTTCTTGAGCTCTGTAGTCGTGGAGGGACCAGGGTCTGCCTCCACCCAAGGCAGGACCACTCGAGCAGGAGGAGGAAGGAATGGCTTTACACAGAGCTCCCCTCTGCACCAAGCAGAACACAGCAAGGCTGAGCAGCAGATGCTGATGTGGGAAATGGTAGAGTGTACTGGGAGGAACACATGGGACATGGCGCAGGGTCTTTGTGGTGGAAGGGAAAGGATTTATGCAACTGAGTGCTCACACACATCAGGAAGCAGCACCAGAGGCTGGCAGAAAAGGAATATTTTGGGTGCCCTCATATTTGCCTTACTGTTCTGTGTTCCTGGCACAAGAGAAGAGGAGGAAGGATGGGAAGGAGGGGAGCAGAGGACACACAGTGTCCTAGGGAAGCAGGCATTGTTGGTGCTGCCCTGTGTGTCTGTGCCTGTAGATGGGCTTCAGGTGGCTGGTTTGCCAGCAGTACAGTTCACAGATCCTTGAACTGACCTGCTGTGTGCAAGAGGTTCACCCCAGAAAACCTGGTGTGGGCAGCAGGGAGTAAAGTGGAATTGGTGCTCACTTCTATGAAATCTGGTTGAGCTGTGGATCTCAGCAAGTATCTTGTAGCTTAAGGAAGGTTAAGAGGATGGCAGCATAATGTCCTAGATCCTGGACCTCTGTGCTGCTCTGGAGACACAGGTGGCCATGCCATACATCACATGTCCTGGCAGGGAGAGCAGTAAGCGTTTCTTGCTGGCAGAGTGGTGATGGCACATGAAAACGCACCTGTTCGTTACTCATGAGATACACATTTGCTGTCCGTCCCCGCCTTTCTACAGCCGTGTATACACCCAGGGTGGTGGAGCTTTCTGCTCCTGTCCCTGGGTTCTGTGCTATTTCCTCTTGTTGTGCTTTGTTCTGGGTAACGTTGTTTTTCAGTTGCCTAGTGAGTTGCAGAAGTCTTTAACAACACTGATCCACTGCACTCTCGCTCTGAAAACCAGGTGACGATTTACTTCTTCCCCTTACAGCATGGGAAAAGTGGGGTACCAGGATGTACTCCCTGAAGCAGTGGGATTAGCTAGAAAATGTTCAGTATTCCCTGAACCTAAGTCTGAGTATTAGCCATCACTGCTGTGTCACCTCTCAGTGGCATCACAGCAGTGAAATTCTGGACTGTACAGTCTCTTGCACACAAATGTGAGGCTTTTAGTGAACAGCAAGCCCATCGCTGCCAACACCACTGTGGAGACCCATGCTTTGTTCTAACTGGTAGTCAGGATGCCTGGGAAAATATGCAGGTGGTTTCAGACAATCATAAGAAGCCTATTATCATAGAGGAGAGGGAGGAAAAACCCCGGGAATTTTGCCTGTGACCACCTGTTAATTTTCCCCTGAAGCCATTATTGATTTGCTGGGGGTGGCAGCCAATGCCCTGCCAACAGTGGTGTGAATCAGAGCTCTGCACTGCCATTGCTGGAGCTTCCCTGGTGGGGAACAGCACGATGACACGCTTTCTCAGCTGGTACCTTGGAGCTGCCTGCACCTGGCAGGCAGCAGCCTCAGGGAAAGTTGTGTTTTCCTATGAATCCTCTGCTTTTCTGCACCTGCAGCATCCACAGCTCTCTGCAGTTAGTGGTGGGCTTGGGGTTGGACCCACCAGTGACTGCGTTCTGCTTCTGCTTCGTGGAGAGAAGTTTCTCAGAGCAGTGCCGTTCAGCTTTTAGCTGGAGAGTCCCTAATGCTGCCAGCAATGGTGAAGGCAGTGCAGATCACAAGATGAGCAGTGGCATTAGTCGTAAAGTCATGGTGGGGCTCCCTTTGGCTGAATCACACAAGCTTTCTCTTTACTTTTTTCATTCTTCTGCGGTATGAGAAGGAGGTATTGCCCCCAGATCAGGACATGAGCCATGTGAATAGCTTTGCTCTTTACCGTGCCGTCTCCGAAGGAAGCCTGAGAGCGTTTATGAGAAGCGGCGTGGCCTGTGGCTGTCTCCTGGTGTGGCTCTGTCCTGGTGTTTTTGGTGTGTGTACTGGGTGTGCTGAGTGGTTTCCAAAGGAACTCTCTGGGCACTGCAGCAAATGGAGGAATTTCATAGTGGAAGAGTTGCTGAATAAGTGAAACTCAGAAATAACTCTCGCTTTGCGTTTGTGAGCAAGAGATGGCATTTTCCAAAGCATTTTTGTGTATTTGATCCAGGGCAGAAATATCAATTTCTACCATCAGAAATACAATTTTTGTAGTAAAACTGGAAACCAACCAGACCAAGCTGCACACTGCTATGAATTTAGTCCAGATGGAAGCTTGTCCAGTTAGATGTTTCCTCAAAGAAATGCAAGAATTTGTGCATTTTTATATTTTATATAAATACAATTTCCTCCCAGTTTTAGAAGAAAACAAGCTGTTTGCTGTCTTCTCCAAATGGTCCTGGATGAGACAAATGCACTACTGGTTGTTAAGGAGAGAGCATTATCAGGCAGGGAGCTGGTGTGCTGCTGAGGTGGAGGAGGACTCTGTTTCCTTGTAGCAGTATCAGCAGTACAGATTTTCCCAGTGCCTTTCTCCGTGGAACACGCTAATTCATGACACTCCTCACGTCATGCACCACGACCTGAGTGCCCAGACTGAGGATGTGGTGTAGTCATTTGCAGATGCAATTACAAATTTTCTAAGTTCAACCCAAGGGTACTTTGATGTCTCAGTATTAAGCTCTGTGTTTCTTATTTCCAGTGCCCAGCTCCTGACTTTAGAGCCAGACACCCTGGCACTTCAGCACAAGGACACCTGAGGCAAGCTTGGCACTTCAGCACAAGGACCAAAACATTCAGTGTGGTGACCAGAGAGGCTAACAGGGAGATTTTAACTCTCAAATGCTACTGCTATGGTGACCCAGCCCAGCAGCTCTCCCAGAAGGTGAGTGGGGGCAGCTTTCTGTCACAGCACAGATGCCTAATCTGAAACGTGGATTACCAGCAGCCAGGAAGTGACAAATAGGGTCACTGTTCTCCTGAGGCTGTTTGTTCCCAGCTGCCACCTCTAGCAGAGCAGCCAAGCCACAAGGCAGGGCGCTGGACATTTGTGGCCCGTGCTCTGCTGGGGAGCTGCTGCTCTACATGCTGTTGAATCACTGGGCCAGCGAGTGAGTGCACGTGAGGGAGCACGGCTGTCCTACCTGCTGGTTCCAGCCCTCATATGGGAGTTTGAGATTCTGGACTCCTCTCCCAGGACTGTTTATGCATTTTACATGAAACAGTCACCAGGTAACATATAATCCCCGATCAAAGCCCTCAGGGGATTTAGGCAAAGCAACGCCTAGTTTCTTGATCCTGATCAGACTTAGGTATGAATTGGGCTGAGCTGCTTGGCCTTGTCAGGACTGGGGCAGTTCTGGACATGCACGAAGGTGCAAATCTAGATAGCTGTTGAGCTTGAAAGCATTCAAATAAGTTGGAGATTGAAGGGGCCTGATAGTGGGAAGGACCTGGGAGCTGCAGAGGGACGTACATGACAGTATTTCAATCCAAAGTGCAGATAAAGTGTAAAACATCAGGTGCTCCAGTAACAAAGTCCTCTGACAGCAAAATGATTTTCTCACAGACTCCTGAAGTGGAAACTTATCTACATAACCATTTTATGTGCTTATTAAAACAAGAAGTCCCATCGTAGCCACTGCATTTGCTTGGATTTATTTCCACTGGGCTGCATGTGCTGAGCTGCACAATGGGGGCTGCCATAGGAATAGCTTGTTGTTCTTACCAAGAGTGACAACTCTGTAGTGAAATCAAGAGCAACCTGCTCTAATGTAAACTGATTTCACATTGCTCCTGGCAGTCCCAGCTACCTCACCTAACCTTGTTTTTTGGTTTTTTTGCCAGTCTTTTTCTCTTTTTCCCTTTTCTTTTTTCACTAAAGACACATTCTGTGCTTTCTCATAAGGGGTTTATCATGTTGGCTGTTGCATTGGTGGCTGCGACCTGCAGGTGTGCTTCTCTGGCATTACCCTTGGTGCATTCCAAAGCCACTTGGACGCTCCAGCAAATGCAGGTTCCAGCTGCCTTGCAGGAATAAGCTCCGTAGTGCCTGAAATGGTTGCACCAAAGCACACCTCGCTGCAAAGCACCGCAGATGTGTGTCTGACTCTTGATGGGGCTGTTGCATCTCTGATACCCCACCTGCATGTCTGGAGTGCGGCAGGGCTGGACGAATGTGGGCACCGAGAGGCTGATTGAGAGCGACACCGCTGTCATGCTGAATCCATGCAGACGCCCAGTGGGAAGCACCGGTGTTGGCAGGGGAGTGGGGGACATGGGGAGTGGATTTGGGGCAGGGAATGCTGTGGGAGAAGCAGTCGATCAGAGCTGCCACATCAGCGTGTGTGATGGATGTGATATAAATTACTATCTATAAATAAATACCACAACAGCATTTTAATGAGGTGTTCTCTGGTAGCACTTGTCCAGGCTGGTAGTGTTATGTTAAGGCTGGAGAAGTAGTTCCAAGCAAGCTTCTTGGCCAAACTTTCATAAACATGGTCTCACCCAAGATCTAACTATGATTTGTTTGGATAAGAGGTTTTGCTTGTTTGTTTCTGAACATACTTTCAAATAGGTTTTGGGTTTTATTTCTATTTATTTTTTCCTTCTTGGCACAGGTTTTGTGTTGGTGTCACAGAACCCAGCTGATATGCACTAGGGCACAAATCTGGTGCCTTTTCTGAGCATTCACTGTTGTTCTGACAACAACAAGCTTGCAGAAGGGCTGGGTGGCCTGGGACTTTGGGGTTGGGGGGAATCTGGGGCTGTGACTAGCAGGAGTGGCCTGTGTCTCTCCAGAGACCAGCAGGCCCAAATATCCTATACATCTCAATATCCTGGCCTGCTTCAGAGGGACACCCTGGCACTGCAGGCAGTGCTGTTTGGAGGCATGGTCTCCTGGACCCACGCCTCAGGCTTGCAACATGGTTCTGCTAAGACTCAGGCTTGAAGATAAGAGAGAGAGGGTTAATTTCTTTGTTCCTTAGAGACAAAATCTCTGAAGTGAAGCCCCTTGACTGTCTGGACTTGTGATGCATATTCAGAATTCATTCGCATTATAAAAAAATAATTGGCAAGTGATGCTATAACAGCTTCCATTCTTTTTGAGGAATCATTAATTCCAGCCATATCTCACTGAATAGCAGCTAAAAAACCAAACAAAAAAAGTCCAACAAAACAGACACAAAATAGTATCTGTTGGAAGAGTCAACTGGAGGGTTGCACACCAACCTCCTCAAAGCAGAACTAACTTCAACATTAGCTTAGGCTGCTCAGGGCTTTGTTCATTCAATTTTTGAAATCTCCAAGGATGGGGATTTCACAAACCTCTCTGCTCCAGTTTAACTGGTCTTACTTCGAAAAATTTCTTCTATGATGACCAATGCAATTTCTGGTGCTCTTGTGCTGTCAGCCCTGCGGAGAGCCCGGCTCACACAGCCCAGGGACAATTCGCCATCAGCCCCGTGCTGCTGGCAGTCAAACAGCTTTGTTCTGTCTCAGGTGCAGGCTTTACATTTGTCCTTGATGAATTTCAGCAGGTTTCTTTCGAGGTTGCTGAAGACCCCCTGAGTGGCTGCCTTTGTCCTCCAGCATAACGATACAGAGACTCAATTCAATGTCCTGCTCAGACTTGCTGAGGAACTATTCTGTTCTCTCATCCAGGCTGCTGGCCAAGACTGGCCCTGGTGTTGTCACTTGAAGCATGCCATCTGTTGACACCAGTTAAATGTCTACCTGCTGACCATGTTGACCATTATTATCCTTTGAGCCGTTTGGGCCAGCCATGAGCTTTCTTCAGCCAGGCTGTGGTGCATCCATTCAGGCAGTGCCACCCCAGATTGCCCTATACAGGAGACAATGTCAAAGTAAGACACATCCACTGCTTCCTCCACCTTGTCCATCCTGCCTGTCATTCCAGCACAGGTGACAACCACACTGGCCAGGTACAATCTGTATTAGATCCATACAGGCTGTGATTAGCTACCTTCTTGTGTCTGGACATGGCTTCTGTGTGGACTTGCTCTACAATATGCCCAGGAAAAATGTATGGATATCTTACGTAAGACAGCTTCATCTTTGCTAATGCTTTGGGTAATCCCTTTCAGAAGAAGCCTGTTAATTACATGTGTTGAGTTTGCAAGCCCTTCAGCATGAGCCTGCAGTGTTGGTTGAGGGAATTTCTGGAGCCTGAGCTGCCTGAGCAGCTCCTGTGCCAAGCTGGCCTGTGTCTGCATGGCTTGCGTCTCACTGCTGCCACAGGGGCCTGGCTGCAGCCATGGCACCTGCTCCCAGCCAAGACAGCATCTGGGAATCACTCCATTTCAGTGGAAAACAAAACTCCTGGAAATGCTGGTCTGTACAGCAATGGACCAGCCTCACAGGGGGTCTGGTGGGATTCACTGGGGCCTTCCTGACTGGAAAGACTTGGCAGAGCAGACACAACCCTGGACCGGAACTGGACCAGCTAGTTGTATTTGGGGAAAGAGGCAGCACAGTGGTGGGTGGAACAACTCTGCAGGAACACTCAGGCACGCAGCATCGGGAATGGCACGATAGTTAGAAGAAACACACATCATTCTGTCCTCCTTTGCTCTACCCATGCTAATCCATTCTGTGATGGAGTAAGTTTGTAATCTCCTTACTTGCACATTGGCAGATTTTAGGAGTGCTGCACAGAAAAGCAAATATGTTCGTGTAGAGACAGCGCTGCTGTGGAGCCACGAGCAGCGCTGGTAAATGAGGCACAGTTCAGATTCCTCTGCATGGCAGGCTGAGGATTCCAGGGTCCCCAGGGAAGTGTGAGCACTGCAGTCCTTGTGCCTTACTGAAACCTGCCTTGCTGGGTCGCCCTCCTGCAGTGACACATCATTTGAAGTTGTTTGCTCATTACAGAGATATTATCACAAGGTGTGGTGCCCTGATTGGAGCACAGGAAGAAAGTAACACTCTTATTCACCCACCCGCCTTTGACAGATGGTCTGAGGGTCTCTCCTTGGCTTCATGACAGAAAGTGGTTGATTCACCTCCACCCAGCAGTAATTATGTGTTGCTGCCTACTGGAAGTTCCCATGTTGGCATCAGAGTGGTAAGCCTAGAACTCACTGCTAAGATTAATTGCAAAGTAAAAGCACAATTTCTTGATGTCCGTTTTATGTTCAGCCTAGCAAAAGTCACTTAATACAGAGTATTATTTCTTTGTGATTTTTTATGATCATTAAAATGTTCCTAGTTGCTATCACCCTGCCACTCTCCTGTCTCTCAGCAGCTATTCGCAGGCAGCCTTTCCATCAAATTAGAAAGCAGTTCCAGTAGCAAAAAATTTATAGTGTTTTTGGGTTTTCCTTTCCTTTTGGGAGGAATTTCCCCTGTTTAATTCTTCAATTCTAGAGCCTCCTGTGTAAAACACAGCTCCTTCTGCAGGGGCTTTGCCATCCTGAAAGCTTATAATTTTATCTCCTCAGCTTTGGAACAAAATTATTCCCTTTCACTGCAGTTCTTATTGAACCAGGCTAGCTTGGCAGATGTCCACTCCTTCTTTGTTTAAAGTTATTTATTTTTACCTCAGAAAGGTAAGAACATTGACAAAAGAGGTTTATTTAGGCTCTAACTGTACAGTTTACATACAAACAAAATAAAACATCCAACACACTTTGCCTTATTTATGGCATCAGTGCTGAGCCATTACAGTACCAGCAGTAGGCAACTTTTCCTCCCTTCACCTTCTGGAAGCTCTTTGGCCCCAGTGTCCCACCCAACCCAGACTTCGTGGCCGCTCAGCATCCTCATCATCGCAGGGGGTTGTTGATATGAAGAGGGAAACTTCTCCCAGGAGTGAGGCCAAGGCTGCAGGGCCCAGCCCCAGGGCGCAGGGCTGTCCCTGGAAAGGGAGGGCAGGAGGAGCAAGGCAAGGGGCTCTGGAGCACCTTCAGCTGCTCAGCTGGATGCGCCAACCAGCACAGAGTCTGCAGGAAGGCCCATTGGAGCCCTTCTGGGTGCGCTCAGCTTGTGTGGAGCCCATCCCCATGGGGCGGATGTTCCCATACACCTCATCAAAACCAGGGGTGGACTCCCCTTGGCTCTGTTCTGAGGTCCTGGAGCTCTCAGGGCTGTCGTGCTGAGAGCTGTGATGAGTGGTCTGTTCCACTGAGAGAGTGCTAAACCCGAGTCCTTGCCCAGCAAGGGGGCTCTCATTTATGCGTCAAATGGAAGTATCCAAAGGAGCTGATAAACACACTGCGGAAGCTCTTTAGCAAGATCTGGTTTCAGGTGTGTTCTTCAGTGAGTTGGGAGCAGAGTGGGTGTAGGTTCTGGGCATTGCTGACTGTAGTTAGCAAAGAAGGAGGAGTTGTGGAAGGATGGAATAACACTTCAATATTTCTAGCCAGTGGACAGGAATTCTTCTGATACACAGATACATGGGGCCTGGACAAGGGAATAAATTGTCTTTTAATGTCTAGATCGATGAAGGGAAAAGAGCAGAGACAGCCATGGAAGAGGAAATCAATTCACCCAATGTATGAATATACCAGCTCTACAAGCTTTATAAGGATCAGTGTCATCTGATACAGGCATGGGACAGGTCACCTGTGGGGGAGGTTGCTGGTGAGGTGGGACTAAGGCTGGTGACAGCCATGCCATGCACTGAAGTGTTTGCTGTGCAGCAGTTTCATTTCTGACCCTGGCACTGGGACTGCCCAGCCTCCAGACCTGTGTGTGTTTTGGGGGTGCGTTACTCTTCTGAGGCTCTGCTCCCCACTGAGAGCAGGCAGGTGCAGGCCCCTCTGCAAATGGGACTTGGGGAGTTCCTGTGCCCTGCTGGGGGGGATCAGTGCACACCAGCTGCTCCAGGGGCAGTGCAGGTTACAGACAACCTTAACAGGCTGTAACTGGCATAGGGTGATGGTCTGGGTTTCACAGGGTTCAAAGCCAGTGGGATGGGGTACCCAAGTCCCTGTGGTGCTGTCAGTGTCCACGTCCTGCTCACTTCAGGCATGTCCAGAAGGTGTTGACCACCAACATTGCTATTGCCTGTGTGCTCTGAGGTGCCTGTCCTCAGGAACAATGGGGGGGCACTGCCCCTTGCCCTGGAAAGGAGGCACAGCCTGTTGAACTCCCAGTGGGTGCAGCCAGGCTTTGGGAGCTCCGTATTTGTCTGGCACTGCCTAAGCCTTGGCAGCACTGCAGCTGAGGGGGGTGATCCTGGTTTGGAGGGTCACACCCCCATGCTCTCAAGCCCTCCCAAACACAAGCAGTGTCTCACCTTTGTGCTACTTCCAGCTGAACAGAGAGGGAACTTTGCCTCCCCTTTGCCTACCAGGAGGTCAGTCTGCACATGCGCTGCCTTTTCTTTTAAATTCATGCATTAAAAAGCATAATAAAATGCTGTAATAGGGGTGCAATTAATGACTCTTTAGTCCTGTCTCTCAGTGCAGTGAATAGAAAGCAGTGAGGTTCTGGAGTTCATTTGCAAAAAGGTGAGTGGGAACTCTCAAACCAGGAGGTGATTAGCATGTCTGCAGGTCTGGTTTCTCTTTTCCCTGCAGTGAAGGTGGGTGTTAGGCTTAGGTGTGCAACTTCCACATCATGCCTCATCTAAGATTTGCCAATATTAATTTGTTGCTTTTCCCTCTTTAGCAATCAAATAGAAACTTTTCAGCTGGTACCTTCTGGGTGACAAGGTTTGAGCAATAACCTTTTGGTCACTATTGCAGCATTGTAAAAATGTTCTTAGGTGATATAACAGCTGTATCACTTGAGCAGAGCACATATCTCAGAGCTACCTGTATTTTCCAGTGTGAAACAGAGCATTTATTAACAAAAATGTGTATTGATTCTCTGAGTGATACTGTACACACTGCAAGGGAAATGCTGCTCAGGCTTACAGGAATGTATTTGCCTGATGCAAAATCCTTTAAACTTTAAACACCATCTGTGGCAAAAGTGGCCTTGGCTGCCATGGGAGCAGGACTGGGGCAGTACAGGAAGAAAGGGCAGGTTGTATCACCAGTATTGTGGTTGCTCAGGAGGCTCTTGGCCCTCTTTTAATTTTGGGAAATACATTTAAGTTCCAAAATTTGTATTGTCGTATTAAACCAGTCTAAAAATGTAGGTAATGGTACGTAGCAGACAAAAGGATCTCTTCCAAGTGAAGCCACGTTGAGTCATTTTATATTACCACCAAAGGAACAAACCAAGTTTTTACAACAATAGTTGGCAGTATTTCTATTAAATGGCATTAGCCAATAAGTTCTAAAACTGCCTGTTAATTACGGCATTCAGGCCTTGCAGGCAGTTCTATTTTACGTAAGTGCCATCAATGGCAGACTCTGCCTTTGGAGGCAAACAAGACCATGAGTTACCAAGTTCTTTTCTGGTTAAATCCATTGATATGGGGGGTTTTTGTTTCATTTTGTTCGGCAGGTTTTGATTTTATGTTTTGCTTTGTGGTTTTTTTTTTGTTTGGTTGGGGGTTTGTTTGGTGTGTTGGTTTTGTTATTTTTTTTTTGTTGTTGTTGTTGTTTTTTGTTTCACTTGGAGGTTTTATTTTTGGTTTTGGGTTTTTTTTGTTAGTTTTGCTTGTTTGTTTTTCATCCTGACACTGCCAGGTAACATTGAAAAGAGACAGCTTACATGCTGCTTTGACCAGCTGTACTTATTGCTATTGTCAGTGCTACTATTGCAATGTTACCTGCAGCTGCCCAGTCAGCACTGAGCCCTGCTGTATTTATTTCAAATGCACCCAAACCCCTCAAAAAAACTTACACTTCAGAATGCAAGTGACTTACAGTGGTGAAGAGGAGGGCTAAAACCAAATGGATACAATTAGCTCGAGCACAAGTTAGTCATATTCTCTTCTTGGTATAATTATAAAATGGACAAAGGTAGCGCCAACTAACCTCAAATACCCTTCTAGCCATAATTAACAATATTGCATAATAATGGTGTCAGTTTAAACATTGTTTAAAACCGATGCTTTGCTTGAAATTACTGTACAGCCACATATCTTGCACAACAGACTAACACGCAGCAGTGTCTTCACTTCCATTTTCTATTTCATTGTGTCATCCGTGCATAGGAAAAGCTCTTGACCAAAGAGGAGTCAGTGGTGTAGTGGTAAATAAAAGTGGGTAGATTCATCTGTCTGTGGTATACAAGGAGCAGGTAAGTACTAGAAGTGTGCAGAGCAGAAGTAGGTACAAAGGGAGTGTCCTTTGCCTTGACTACACCACTTAGAAGAGTTGCATAATTGATACAATTGAACCACATCAGTCCTTTATTTATAGAACATAATGAAATGGTTTTCAACATCCTGGATCATGCTGCATGGGTGATTGCCATATATGCACCCAAGGAGAATAAATAAAAACATTTCCCTAAGGTATTATGTCTCTTCACCGTCTCTGGTTGCATGCAGGGCTTTATTTGCGGAGCAGTTCTGTAGGGAGTGCAGCACGTAATCCTGCTGTGCTATTGCACATGTGGGTCACAGGAGCACTGCAGGGATGATGCTCCAGAGCTCTGGAATTTCACCTTTCCCGTGTAGTACATGAAGCATTGTCAGAGGCTGGCAGATTTAGGCTGCACCTAAACATACCACAGACTGCTGAGCACAGAGTCCCCCTGTAACACTTAAGTTAGTCCTTGTTCAAGCTCCACAGCTTGAATTTGACATAAATCTGGCCTACCCAGCCCAGCAGGCTCCAGCTCCACAGCCCCTCAGACGGTGGCATTTGGTGGCTGTTGTCAGTGATGGCAGTGATGGCGGTGGCCACGGGCATGGAGCAGTTCTCCCATGGGTAAGACAAATGACAACTGACAACTGACACAGCTGAGCTGAGCCCACTGTTTGAGCCACAAGTCCCAACATCAGCCTGCGTGTCTGTCAATACTGACTCTGACACCCTGGCTGGGACTGTCACCCAGGAAAGACTGTGGTCTACAACAGCAGCAGGAGCATCAGATGGCACTGGGACAGGCATACTGTAAAAATTTCATAAAATAAAGCACCACTATTATTTTATATTTTGTTGTTGCTCTTTTTGGAAAAGTATGGATTAATTTACAAGTATTTCTCTTGCTGGATTGCTTGTCCATCTTTATACGATGTTCTACTGTTCCTATTGCATCATTTACATTTGGCCTTTATTTATGATGCTCCATTATTTTATGTATACACTTTATAATTAGAACTACTAATTGCAAGCTTGCCTACTGCCTTCAGTTGGCTTTTCCAGAGCATTACTTGCAAAAAACTCACAATTACTCAGTTGTTTTCAATTGCTCAGTGAGTGTTTTCATAAATCAAAAAGAACCCAGGAGTAGCTTTTTAGCTTGTCCTGTTTCTAAGCTTTACGTGGTGCCCAGCTGGTGCATAGAAATGAATTACATCAAAAATTGCATTTGGAAGGTCTCTTCTCAAAAGTCCTCTTTTACTGAATGAAAAAAAAAATTACCACCTAGACATACTGAGGAGTCCCATGCTAGCTGTTATATTAGATTTTAATTATTTTTTTTAAAATGTAAAATTCCAGCCTAGGCACGTTGTCATATTTTTGATAAATTTGGAACTGAAAAACATCCATATAAGTTAAATGGTTCTGCATGAAGGAGTCAGTAATTTCCATGCACTCGCTGCAGACTTCGACACAATGCTCCCATTTTATCATGTGTTGTTTCAACTTTGCTGATGATTCAGTGGTGTTATTCCACTGAAAAACTGGAGTAACACACCAGTGAATCAGGCTTATTGGCTCTGCATCTCACTATCTAAAATGAGGATCCACCTACAGGTAAAATACTATCACACTGCAAGTATCTCACGGACTGCAATCTGCCCTGGCTTGCCAGATCTTCATCGGAAAAGGATTGCACAGGCTCAAAATTAAAATGCACGCTGACTGCCTTGCAGTCAATGGGAACACTCAGATGAACGAGATGAGCTGGTTTGGGCTTTTCTCACTACAAATCGCTCAAATCAGAAATAGCAGAGTAGAGGGTTACTTTTATTTTGTTGCTGCTGCTTTCATTGCCTGGCTGCCACGGCTGGAGAAAGTGACACTTCTGCTGCTCGCCCAGGAGGGACCCCCGGGTGGGAGTGAGCTGGGGTTGCTGTCTCCCATCACCACGCACTGAGGCTGGTGCCAGCTCTAAGGAGGCACCTGTGAGCACGTGTTCTTGCAGCAGTGAGACTTACACCAAGACCACAGCTACTTCATTGGCAGCCACGAACTCAACTTCACCGTGTGACACCTCAGCAAACACTCAGTGGCAAGTGGTGCTAGAAAGTGTATGGAAGTGTAATCAGCTTGTGGATGATCATCTCGTGATTTGTTATTCAAACTACCAAATAACTTCCCCTTTCCTTCAGTATCCCCTTAAAAATATGTCATTCTTGTTTTGTTTCCTTCCCAAAGTCAGCCTTAAAGTGCATCTCAGGAAAAGGTACGCTCATCCAGTGCCTGCAGACATAGCCCCCGGCCCTGTGCACCACTGCTGTGCCTTTACTTCTCATGCACCCTGTGCTTGAACTGACTGATACAAAAATAGTTCCCAGTTACAGGGTGGCTCAGCCCCAATGCCTGTGGATTTGGCAAAATAACATCACAGTCGACCTGAGCAATTAACTGAGTGTATAGTTCCGCTTGGAGGGGAGGAACAGAAGAGGGGCTCCAGCTTATGTCTAACAATTGCCTGGGGAACACATGAGAGCCAAAGCTCTTCTGTTTCCACCACTTGGTGAAAACATCCCCTCGGGTAGCGCTTGTGCTGCTTGGCAGCACTGAGCGAGGCCTCAGGCACGGTGCTTTCACCCCATTAAAGGCTTTGTCTTTGGGTCTTCAGCCTGAAATCCACCCAGGCATTAGCAGGAGCAGGTTGGTACTGCCTGCTGGTGTTTGGCTGGAAGGTGCTGGTGGCATCAGGCTGCGGTGACAGCTGGGTGACACCATGGAGAGTGCCAATTTGCTGTGGGCCCCAAAAGTGGGGAAAGAGGGGCTGTGATGGGTTGCTCCCCTGCCAAAGTCACAGCCTTCGTGGCAAGGTTTGGCTGCAGGAGATGAGAGGGAAGTACCACGTCCAGTTGCTCTGTGAGGCTCTCAGGAGCAGAGTGATGGCTTCTGTCTGTAGTGACACCCAGCCTCAACCAGCACAGAGCAATTGAAACTGTCAAAGACACACCAGATGAACCCAGGAAAAGTGAATGGCCATGAGATAAAATGTGAAATGAGTCAAAAAGGCAGAATCTTACAGTAACGCTAATGTAAACACTGCTCCGTTAAGAAGTCAACCTAGCTTTTATCTTGTAGCAGTGAGATTGTTTTTGAGAACCTTGCAGAGTCAAATGAATTCATAAACCTCTGTACCAGGTGCAATCATTAGTCAGTAAATGAATTACACATAATTATCTTCTTTGTATTTAATTCACTTGGCTTCCAGTTTCTTACTCTTCATAGAGTGAAACTCTCTTTCCCTCTCACACAAACACACTCTCCATGGGCAAGGAGGTTTTGGAGGGCTGCCACCGTCTTGACTCATGAATCAGACTCCATGATTTGAATGATATTTATCTAAGCCTGCAAACAAAGAAGATGGCTATGCGTCCAATGAGAGAATAATTATTGTTATTATGTTTATAGAGCAACAAAGTTGGGAGTTAGGACCCTGGGGGAAAGGCGGCAGGAAGGGCGAGCTGGGCAGAGGCAGGAGTCTGTAGGCAGTGGTTCAGTGCAGGCATGTGGCAGGGCCCTCGCAGGGTTCCCTGCCTCTGAGTCACCCTGCCAGGAACGGCCCCGCGGCCGGGCTGAGCGGCCAGGTGATCCTGGATCGGTTGGGACGCTGCCCAGGAGCTGGGAGACCACCTCCTGCCACGGGACCAGGAAAACACCATGCCCGCAAAGGGGTTGGAAGCAGCTGAAGGGAGCTGGGGTTGGCACAGGGCACCCCAGACATCTCTGCTGCTGTGAGGCTCAGGATGGGGATGTGCCAGAACGCAAGTGATCCAGCCCTGGCTGCACGGGGTAGCAGCACTGACAGGGCAGCCTCCTGCTTGCAGCAGATCATGTGTGTTCTTTCCTCGTGCGGAAGTCAGCTGTACACCTCCATCCACAATTCCTTTAACTAAGCTACAAAGAAAGGAGGGGGGGGGGAAGGAATCCATGACAGAAAAAGCTTGTTTTGCAAGTAACTGCCACGGCCACATCAGGTTGCTTAGAAGTAAAAACATCCCTTGCAATGACATGTGGGATCACCCTGCTCTACAGCTTCAGTGCCAGCTTGTGCAAAGGAGCTCTGCTCTGCTGCTTGGGAGAGCTTTGGATACTGGGGCAGGAGCAGTGCCATGTGTGACCCAGGCTTGATCCTGCCACGTTCATGTTTTGTGTGCTCAGTGAGGATGGTGACGGAGGAGGCTCTGCCTGTCCCTTAGGACTGTCCATAGCAGGCAATAAGTTTGGGATAACTAATAGTTTGAAACCCGTATTTCCAAATTACATCTGCCACTCAAAAGCCTCATCTTGGCTGCGATTGCAAGTGTCCCCTGAATTTAAAGGGCGTCCCACGCCATGCTGGAAAGAGGGCCACACACCTCTGATGTGTGGCTGCTGCCAAGCCACACACCTGCACAAAACTCTCCCACGTTTCTTGTTGTGCCCATGGAGACAGCCACACGTGCTCACATCTGACTCTTGGTGCACCTGTACAGAGGAATAGAGAATTGCTTGGTACCACCGAGCAATGGCCTTGGCCATCACAGCCGAGGTCCTGCAGCCCCTGGAGCACTGCAGCCCCTGGGAATGTTTTGGTTTGCAGTTTGAAGTCCCAGCTGAGGTAATGGTGAGCAGCACTCCCATGGAGAAAGTCGGAACAAGTGTTATTTACTTCCATTAACTCAGCTTGAGGGTGACAAAGTTTAAGCCACCTTGCAACTATCTCAAATCATCTCTTGGTTAACAACACGCAGGGCAAACAGCCAGATGAAGAGGTTACCTGGCAATAATGATGCATTTAAAATGAATCCTACACAGAGAACAAGACATCCCGTTCCTGTTCTCCCAAAACCAATGTGAAACAGTTCCAAATTTTGTCCTTGTTACTGGAGGGGAGGCAAAACCAATAACCTGGTTAATTATTAATGCTTCAAAAAATACCACTAGAAGTGCAAGATAAATAACTCAGTGTCCCTCCCAGTCAACCCATTTTTGGAAGCAAGTTTTATCTCACTAGATGTTTTAACTGATGATTGTGTTAATATCCTAAGAAGAAACATGGAAAAGCTTTACTGAGGAAGAATTGCCAATGCAATGACAGGCAGTGATACTTTGGATCACAAAACATTTCTTTGGGAATAGGTACTGAAGTGACAGATTTTTAAAACTGTAGTAAATCTTCCTTGTTTAATTCCCTTTTCAGAGAAACTTAAATTTTCTGGAGAGGGTTGAAAACACCTGTATGCCAACGTTAACATTCCAAAGGAAAAAAAAATGGGCTTTATACAAGAGCAATCAAAACAATTGCTGAGACAATACTGTCCACAGGAAGGAAAATGTGATTTTATGGACTTAGTAAAGATTGGGAGCCCTGGATCAGGGTTTTCTCAGTCTCTCAAAACTGGCACATAACCTTAAGAAAGCCAAACAACCTCTCAGTGCTTGAGGCTGCCTTGCTTGAGCAGCAATGAGACACTGGCTGCCTTCTCTGTACCCTTGGAGAAGCAAAGGGTATGGCACTGGTTACCTGAACTCACAGCACCACTTAGCCCAGATTCACCACTGAAAATTGCTGCTTCTGTTGCAGGTTACATGAGAATGGAAGCAGGTCTTTGTGCTCCCATAAACACTTGTCTACTTATATACGTTTGTTTATCAGTTAATCTAATAAAAGCAATACTATCCCTACTCATTTTTGGTCTATGAGGACTCTTGAGACCATCTCTGAAGACCCTTGAATGGAGGAAGCAAACAAAACCATACCATATTACCAGGCAGGTACTGAAATAATTATGCACAAGATTTCATAGATATTATTGTGCATGCAGCAGTTTCTGCATCTCCCTCTCTCCCTTACTGGAACACAGAGGTTTTATGTTATTACTACAGGTAAAAAACATAGATATTAGCCAAACTCACCCAGTTTACAGTCCCTGATAATAATGCCGTGAACTGTGGGCCCAACTCGAATGCCACGAATTCCTCTCTCTGAGCTATTTGACAGAAAACAGTGGGAAGAACAGGGCTATAAATTGCTGCTTCATTATAAATCACTGCATTTGTCACGTCTACTCCAGCACACCTTGGACATGATGAGGCTTTAGTTTTTTGGGGTTTATATATTGCAGCTGGCTTTGCACACATGAGCAGGGTCGTATCACCACACGTACCCCAAGACCACAGAGCAGTCATGCTCTTCACTGTCAGACCCAAGGAGGTTATTCTTCCAAAATAAATGTTGTTCTCCAGTTGCCTGGTCTTACCGTGAGCACAGGGCCAGCTCAGGTACTGAGTAAGGTGTAGAGCCAGCACCCATCCAAACATCACAGAGAGCGAGCAAAGCCAGGGCAGGGCTGTCTGCACTCTAGAGAAATGTATTTTTTCAGCACAGCACAAGAACTTAGAATTAGGTCCATTTCCAGGGTGAACATTGCCTGTTTTGGTGCAAGATTCAATATGGGAAATACATTTCCAATCTGGAGAGAGGGATTTTTGCAGCTTACAAACTGTTCCATGTTTACCGAGTTTTAAACTAGTGTAAGAAACAAAAGAGCACAGATTTGGCAGCTGAAATGAGAATAAGGCTTACAGTTGGTGGACTTGAGTTATACCTGTGAAGCTAACCTAGTATTTTGCAGAGTGATTAATAGCCTGTGCTTTTGGGGATTTTACTAATTTTTGGTGAAGGTACTCAAGTAAAATATTGTTTACCAGACCTGGGAAGATTACATCACTGGGCCACGTTCACGTGTGCTTTGGAAGGCTTAGAAGGCGACAGGGAGAACAAATGGAAAACCACATCCTTCTCTGGACTACAAATCATACCTGTTTGTACCTGAAAGACCATAAATTTATCTGTTTGCAGAGCACTGGCAGATCGCCTGGGAACTTCCATTAAAAGATGTAGTTCTACTGCACTGCAGC
Organism: Pseudotriccus pelzelni; assembly: GCA_035584735.1. Classification (NCBI taxonomy): domain Eukaryota; kingdom Metazoa; phylum Chordata; class Aves; order Passeriformes; family Tyrannidae; genus Pseudotriccus; species Pseudotriccus pelzelni. The sequence continues at coordinate 2,519,460 of JAWMRA010000020.1, forward strand.
TCTCAGTGTCAAAGGTGGCATCTTTAGCATGCAAAGGAAAGCCTTAAAGTCACATCTCTGGTAGAAAGAAAAAACCTCTGATTAGTCTGGCTGCATTAATCTGAGGCTGTTGGTGTATTTTCTCCAGTGACATCGCAGTGCACTCAGGTTCCCAGCTCCTATGTTATTCCATTAAATTCTGTTGCACAAGCCTTGCTCTAGGATGAACATATGAATTCATGTTTTGATGATGTGAAGCAATCCGGCCCTGACCTTGCTACGGTTCCTCACACACACGTAATGTCCTCTGAAGCCAGGGAGAGTTTGGCTCTAAAAGCCAATGGCAGGACAGGTCGTATCCTTTATATCCTGGGCAGGCAAGATCTGACTGTGTGCTCCAGACTTCCAGACCTTTCTAGCACTTTCCTGTCTGATAGGGAGCAGACTCATAACCTGGGCTCCAATGAGCAGCTTTGTGGGGTGACCAGGCTCTGTAAATTCAGGAAAATGAGTCTGCCCAGCACAACTAAAGGGCACAGCTGTGAAATCCAACCTTTTCTGAAGAACCCATTTCTGGCCCTGCCTCCTGCTGCCCCATGCCAAAGTTATGAACTAACCCCATTTACAATTGTTTGATTCAACATATGGGTCCCAGATAGGGAGAAATAGCCAAAAGAAAGCAAATTTAACTCAATATGGGAAAGTCCCTTCTGCTGTGGTTATGAGTACTGGTGAGCTTGGCCCTACAATGGGGAAAGGACAAAAAGCCAAAGGGAGGAGGAAAGCTGAGCTGGGAGGGGCAGAGGAAGATTTTGTGTGTGCCTGGAAAGGAGACAATGGGACACGGGGAAGGAATTAAAAGAACCACATCCTTCTCTGCATCATAGCTCTGCCGTTTGAGTTACTCCCTCACGCTGGACCAACCCATAGTGCCCTACTTGTAACATTGCTCCCCTGTGACTGCTGTGGTGAAGCTCCATGCCATTAGATGTGTCTCAGCCAGGGTCCATGAGGGCAGCAATGCTCTCAGCATGTTGGATCCTTCCTCCTTCTTTCTAATGACATTTTGATGTGTCCCCCACCCATTCTGGCCTATTGCAGGCCCCTACAATTATGCTCCAGTCCCACAGCCTCTGCTGAATGTAAGCCAAAAGATGTTCCTCCCTTCTCTCTACCTCTGACCTCACAGCCAAGCTAATCCTGCTCCAGGCAGAGAAGCTCTCTCTTTGGAGAGAACCTTCAGTAGGGAGGTTCTCCCCACCCCCTCTGCTTCCCTGCAGTGCCTCCTGAGGAAGAGCTACGTAAGGGGAGGACAAAGGCAAGACAGAATCTCCATCCACCCTCTTGTACCTATGTCCTCTCACCTCTGCTTTCACTACATTTCTCAAGCTCCTTGTCTGGTTTGTGAACTGCTACATGTCTCATGAGTGCCAATACTGGTGCTTTTCCATTATTGCTGTATTCTTTAATATACTATTCATTAATATTCACCCCTGTACACTCTTTATGTGTTCAAAGCATTTGCAAGTACCTACTGCTTATTTCTCCCAAAAGCAGGGCAAGGGAAGTGGGGATGTCAGCACTGGCAGCCCCACTCAGGAGATGAAGCAGTCACTGCAGAGAGGAGTAACCAGCAGCATCCTTGGCAGCTGAGTGCCCTGCACGAGGTCCTTTGGTCTCATCAACCCAGAAATAGGTCTCCTCAATTTATTGTTCCCTTCAGATAAAAAAAATGTCTGACAGTGCCCCAGTGAGTCACCTTAAGAGCTTTCAGCCATGTATAGTGATCAAAACTGGTTTAAAAAATGTGTGTTTATACACACACACACATGTGCATATGTACACATGTATATATGGGTATACATACGTATATACCAACCCAATGTATAATGTGTAGCTAAGGCAGAACTGTGAACATACCACAGCATAGTGTATATTATATTGTAGATATTATATATGTCATATATGCCTTATATTATAATACACATGCACATCCCTACGAGATACAGTCTGGTTGCATTTTTTACTATGGTCAAGGTGTCTATTTGAACATTTGTCCCCTCTTTGGGGGAGTGAACTATAAATGTCCAACTCCACTGTCTCCAGAAAACAGAGGGACTTTATCCCTTCCTCGTAGCACCTGTGAGAGCTTTGGGTTGACATTCATCAGGAGAAGCCTAAAACAACCTGAGCACCACCACCACCATCCTGTCAGCTCTCCAAGTCCTGTGGCTCTGAGGTCACACCACAATAAGCAGCACTGCTGCCTGGAGAGCTTCTGCTGTGGAGTCTGTAGGGACAGGTTGCACACTTGGAAGTGTACAGTGTCCTTCAGGATTTATTTGTTCACTGCAGAGAGAAAGTGAGTCATGAGAAACCTTAAGGTGGAGCACTCAAAACAAGGAGTGTATAAATGATTAGCAAGAGAAGGTCAGCACTAGTCCTTCAAGTCTGAGCATGTTCCACTGGCAATGGTACATAAATAATACTAGTTGAATGCCTGTGGTTGCAGGAGAACAGCTATCACCCTTCTGGTCTCTGACACGTCTCTGACTCACATAAGATCATCAATGAGGCTGATCTCAGTTTTCTTAAAAAAAGGTAGTTAAGGTTACAGAAGTAAAGTGGTAAAAACTCCTTCAGAGCCAAAGGCAGGGATGGGAGATGGACCTGAATTCTATTTACACTCGTGCAGCAGTGCAATTAATAATCTTTTAGATAAGATCCAATTGCAGAATCTTTATTAGCACACGATGCAAATGAAGAGAGTGCCCTGCCTGTTTTCTTCAGACCGCAGGTTCAGTTTAGAGCATTGGCTGATAGGGAAAAAAAAATCAGTTGACCTCTTCAGTGAGCAGGAATGACTAGTGATTCACTTGGAGGATGAGAACTTTGAGGGGGTTTTTCCCTAAAATAAACTCTTCTATACTACTGATTTTATAGTAAATATTCTGTGGATAATACACCTAAGTCCACTAAGTATGTTATCCTTAAATGCACTGATACTTGTGGCATTGCGTGATGTCGCACCTAGCTACTGAGTAGAACTGTGCAAAGGGCTGGTATTTTCAGCAACACCAACTGTATCAACAATTCAGGATGTCATTGTAGGTTTTTTCCCAGCTTATTATCCAGTTTATTATCTGTGACTGCTCTTAGACATCTCTGACACTACATCTCTTGTAGAGCTGCTGAGTAGCTGGTTAGCTTTTGAACTGGTACTAAGCTTTTCTTCAGATACTCAGCAGTAAATTGCTTACCATAGATTCAAGTTGGGCAGATGAGCTGCGTCACAGAGATGGGGCAAATCCTTAATGGTGCAGAGAAACAGAAGCTCCTGTGGAGGAGGAAAATATACATTCGCATGCCTTTAGGGTAAGGGTCTTATGCTAAAATGTACATACATAATTTCACAGATATCTTCATATTAAAGGACAAGCTGCACAGCATTGGGTGGAAAAGTAATTTTTTCAGCCTATTTCTATTTAGAAATTCAAGAGCACAGTCCTAGAAACCCAGCAGTTAGAGGGAATGCCAGGAACAGTGATACATATACGTACAACAGACAAAATAGTCATTAGCCTGCCTATTCTCGGTAAGCCTCTCTTGTGCATTTTTCTTTCACCTGCAGTCAGTCTGAGATACTTTGATCCCTACATCGAAGCGGATATCTGCGAAAGAAAGGAGCCAAGAGCCCACAAAGATGCAAAGCCAAGGCCAAGTGTTCTAAGTGAGCGGTGGGGGATGAGGTGGATGAGGCACCTTGGACTGCTGAATGCAAGGGGCGAACTAGAGCAGGGCTGTGCTAAGCATGGAAGTGATTGTGGTCCAGTGGCTCCTGCCCCAGCTGGAATAGGCAGGTGACAACTAGGTGATGCCCCTCCAAAACCTGAATGTTGACCCATGCCATCCCCGCCCCTCGTTGCTCTCAGGCAGCGGTGGCAGGAATGGTGATGCCCGTGCCCGGCTCCAGAGGCAGGAGGCAAGAAGGATGGAGTTCCCACGTCTTGGAGTAAGGATCCATGTTCATTTGTGCATAGTTTCCAGCCTCTGTGCCATCTGACTTACCAGCACTTCCTCTGTGGCCACCACTTTCTGTCTGGGGTAATTCTCAGCTCCTCAGGTAACACTGCAGTGCTGGCAGAGTGTGCCTTGCTGGTGATTTACTGAACTGTAGAATTAAGATACAATTTTTAATTTTAGTGAGGTTTAACTCTATGCAGAACTGTACAAAATTAAATTCAATCATTTTGCAATTTTTTTTCTGTCTACATATTCTATAGCTATGTGAGGATAGCTCTGTGTCTTCATATAACATATTTGTGAATGTGGTCCGTACATCCCTCTGATGTGAGACTCTTTAAACATTTCTTAGACAAACATTATCTGTGGAGTAGAAAATCCTTAATGTGAACCATTCTTACCCCTAAGATAGCTGAGGTGCAGGGGAGATATATCTTCTTTTGCACAGCAGTTATGTTTTTCAGGACCCCCCAAAATCTGATACTGAACTGGCCAAGAAAAGAGATGAGTCTTTGCTTCGGTAATTGCATGTCAACTTCCCTCCTGTCAGACGACTTTGATTAACACTTGACCGTGTCTGGTTTGCAGATTTATTTATTGTTTTGCTTTCAAAATAAAATAATAGAAAAAGTCTTCGAAAAAACTAACAGAAAAGAGGTCTGAAAAATGCCAGTTGTTGTATAAACAACAAGGGGTGAAATCGGGAGATAGAATTTGCTTTTTTTGCGTGTGTGGGGACTGGTAGAAGGAAGCAGGGGCCACAGTTCCATCTTCAGGTTGTAAAACCCTGTTCTAAGCCATTTCAGTGAATGTTATGTGCTGAGTTGGCCTCATCCTTCTCTACCTTCTGCAATCACATGGATTCTCACTTGTGCAGCAATACTTAGGGCAAGGAGCCAAAACATAATGGCCCTGTTTAGGCAGCTGAACTTCTGAAAAGGGTGAAACCTAAAATGAATTGTCAGTTCTGCCTGTGGACTAGGCCCACATATGTACATTTTGCCTAGAACAGTACTTTTCTCGTGCATTTCCACAGGCACGGTGAGTGCTGAGATCACGAGTGTGCAGTTTACTCGTGCAGAAATAGCAAAATGCAGTCTCTTGCCCATTTCTTGCCTGTTTTCTTCTTCAAAAGGTGCTACAGGGGGCTGCATTTCCAAAGCAACTGACAGTGAAATGGTGCCTGCATCCTTTTGTGTGAAACAAAAGAAGGAGACGGGACAGAATAGGAGTTACAAACTAATCAGAGGTTTGGCAGCTGCTTTGGATCACGTCTTGATCCGCATACATTTAAATGAATAAATAACCAACTTAACTACTTAAGCAGTGCTATCGTCCTTTGTTAGCGTGATCCTCGTGCTTATGTTAAGTGTGTTAATGCTTTTATGCCGAGCAGACCGGCACGTTAGAGAGGAGATTGGTGACTCACAGTTCCTTGCAATGAACTATACTGAAAAAGGAAGTTTAAACCTGTAAACTCTGCCTTCATCTCACAGGCACATTGCTATGACATGGCTGTCTGGGAGCACAAGCAAATTCTCAGATAAATTCATAACAAAACCCATATATTTATTCCTTTTAGAAGACAGGAAGAATAACCCCTCAAAGCTGACCAAGCTATTTTTTTCTGTCCCCTTTTGTTGTTTTCTAGTATCTCTGGGCCTGAGTCAAAACCACGGACTTCTGTGGGGCTTGGATGGGGCTTGCTTGTTATCAAGATTTGGTGCTGACCTCAGTCTGCCACCTCATCTCCCAGGAACTGAGAACAGGAGACCCCAAGCAACATGAGGAAAGAATTCAGATTAAAGTTGCCTGGGACAGGTCTCAATATGTTTTTGAGAGAGCTGGTAGTGAAACATGGCTTCAGAATCCAAATAAATGAGGGATGTCTTGGCACAATATCCAAATACCATAAAATTGGAGGATTTGGGCAGTGCTGCTGATTTAAAAGTAGAATTGTGATTGAATTTGAAATTTGAAATTTGCCCCTATTTCTTGTTCCCTCAGCTCTGCTGGTATACATCACTGCTCCATTTTTTTCTGGGAAACTAGGAAATAAGGACAAACCTTGCAAGTGTAGCTTTCTGCCTAGACCTGCAGTGCTTTAGGCAGCTGTCTTCAAGTGGCCCAGGCATAGATCCTGTGCCATCCAGAATGGCACAGAGGGCTTCACAGCCGTTCCCAGACTTGCTAGCACAGCCTCAGCAAACTATTGCCAGATATTCAGGTCCTGGCCCAGGACACATCCTCTAAACATTGCTCCTTGCAGACCAGCAGCCTTCTATTCTCCCCTCATCTCTGTCGCCTCCTATTTTTACACAAATTGTGTAGCACAAGGGAAAAAAAAATCGGTGAGTGTTCTGCTTAAATGCAGGGGTTTGACTAAAGAATAAACAGCTACTAACCATGTAGCAATGCAGAGGTTTCCATCAGCCTGTGAGCTTTGCTAGCCTACTGGGAACACCCAGTGCTGTCTTCTCAGGTGGGGGAGCAGGGATATTCCTCAGTTCATCCCTTTATCCACACCTAGGGAGGAAATGGTTAATGATAAATCACAGCAAACACAAGGAGCCACCCCTCTGTGACAGTGTGCAAACCTGCATTCATGGAATAGGGTGCTCCCAGCATAGCACACCCCCAAACTTCTGCATTTTAGGAGGATCAAGCACCCACTTCGTGGATATGCTCTGGCTTGGGGTTTCTCTGCTGTTCCTGAATGGTTGTGACTGCTTAAAGGAAGGAAGAAAATTAAAAAAATTATGCTTTTAGGCTTGTGCATTATTATGGGTAGCAATTTTTATCAGCCTTTTCAAAGGTGGGGGGGTGGAGGTGTGTTTAGTGGCCCTTTGAGGATTTGAGGATTTGGGGTGGGTTTTTTGCTGTTTGGGTGAGACAGGCTATGGATGAGACAACCATGGATTTGAAAAATAAAGTTTGTTAATCCCCCACTGGCTTTAGAAATGAAGGTTTGGCATGCACATCTTCCCTTTGGGGTTCTGATTTCTCAGGTGTGAACCCCGTGCAGCAGGGGAGCCGCACCATTTGGCAGTAATGCAGAGTGTGGCACAGTGATATATTTGTTCACACAAACCCTTGCACACACAGAAGGTACTGGATGAGTTTTTAGTTTAAAGAAAAATCAAACTTTTGCCAATCAATCCCAAAATATACCTAACCACTGATTCCTCACCCCTGCAGATTGATGAGTAACCTGCTGTGTTCCTTACCCTCATCACATTCCTGTTTTGGCTGTTTTCTGTGTTGTTTAGTAAACTCAGATGTGCTAAACATCTTTTCCTCAACATCTCCCGTGTCATTTTATACCACAGGGCTTCAGTGCCACTTAATGCTGTGATGAGGAATGGTGCGTTGACTGCAATGTATATTGCTCGTGTTCTTCTTCACTGCTACAATGAGTCATTATTCAGAGTATGTTTATGTAATATCATAAATACCAATCTCTGGTATTTATGCAGCATAGTATTTACTTGGGCAAGTTGCCACATGCACTAAAGAAGTAAACAAAGAGCCATTCTTTGGAGGGTTAAAAAAGTCTTAAAATGAATCCAATTTTCCTTCATAAGGCACTCCTTGTTATTTTACCTAAAGTGGCTCTTTAAGATATACAGTATGATAAAACACACAATTCCTGGGAGACGTAATTATGGTTCCTAAGAGACTGGTGAATAAACAATCAGGAATAGAGTGTTTGTTTTCCCTAGGTTTTTTTTAACTATTAATGGAAGGCATAAAAAAAAAAATTGGGGAGGAATGTGTTGGGTTGATAAATGGTAAGAAAAGTTGAGGAGCACACTTCACTGAACACCCAGGGTTTCTGCCTAAAAGCAGTACAATTTTATTGGATTGCAAATAATCCTATTTTGCTAATGCATTTGTGGTGAGGGTAAATACCACAGTGGCTTCTTTGTTTTTTATATTTACTGTACTGTGTACATCAATGGCACAATGTGTGTTCTAAAGTAAAGAGCTTGCCTTGTCTCACATTACCTTTGAGCATGAACACAAACAGCTTCCTTCCAATGGAGGTGGCAGAATCTTCTGCATTGCACGAAATGTTCCGCCTGACACAAATTCCTAAGGAATGGCAGGGGGGGCCCATCCAGGACAGTGCTAAGCCACTGCAAATACTTTCCTAGGAAATCAGGGACGCCACAGACAACCCCACACAACCCCACACATGTGTAGCCACTGAAAACCTAGGAGGTGGCTAAAGCTAAGCTGAATCAACAGCTGAAGAAAACCTCTTTGCCACCTGTGTATATCAGAATGCAACTGAACCAGAGGCAGTTTAATAATAGTGGTCCCCATAGGGACATTCAAGTCATCCATCACCTAAAACCAGAGGCCACTGGTCACCCCTCTGCATCAGTTACCACAAATCAGGTTGATGAAACCAACCTATTAATGCAGTTTGAATCTTCAGCTTATCATCATCAGTAACGCTTAGGCAAGTAATGGATGTTGTAGGACCCTCACAGCAGCACAGCTTCATCCCAGCACCTCTCACTGCAGGTTTTTAACCTCATGAATATAATGATCAGGTCTTATTGGTTTAGTGGAAGCAAACATAGACCTCACATTCCTCCTGTGGCAAGCAGATCACCCTGCTGTAGTTAAAATGCATTTACGATCTACTCATTTCTTTAAAAAAAAAAAAAAAAAAAGACAACAAAAGCAATGATAAGTCTGTTTTGTACCAGATCTGAAGTAAATGCCCTTTCAGGCAGAAAAGCACACAGCTCACGAGTTATTGCCTAAATAATTGGAGATACTTTGTCTCTTTCTATCCTGCACATACAGATTTGCAGAAATGGCTACAAGAAAAACATATGCACAGATGAATCTGGTCAAGCTAGTACTTGTTCCTGTCTTAAGGATTTATTAGAGAAGTGAATAAACATGCTTGTTGTGGTAATTAACCCCATGTAAATCACAAATCCTGCCTTTATGGGGTTTTGTTTGTGCTGCTGTCATTAAAGGCCACTCTGTATTTCCAAACTGGAGGCAAGCCCGAGGTTCAGCCTCAGCAAATGATGGAGGAGGATGCACAAAATGGGGATAAATAGGCCTTGGCAGGGGATCCCCATCAGCAAGGCAGCCCCCTTGTCACTGGTTCACTTCCTTGAGAGTCCAGAGAAAGGAAAGAGAGCAGCAATAAAACCCATTGAGTCCTACAATCTTTGAGCAGTCTCAGCTTGGTACCTACACTTTTATAATCTAAATAAAAAAAAAAAAAAGATTTACTACCTACCTCTCCACTCTCAGGCTGGTTTCCTTTGCCCAGGTGTGAACAAGGGTTTGGCCAGCCTTGTGCTGCCCTGGTAAGCGTGGGGCATGTGCTGGGCTTGGCCAACTCCCCCGCTGCTGACAGGGACCTCACTGTTCCTGCACGCTGGGTTACCTGCTCCTCGGCCTCTGGATGGTCCCTTCCAAGGTCTACTGAAATCTCCAGGAATCTTTTCACTGATTTCAATGGGCACTGGAGTAGATTCAACGTTCCCAAACCAGATGCTGGAATGGATGTATGGTGGCAGTGCTAGTTCAGCCCTCAGGAACAGCCCCTTATCTTCTCCTTTCGTTTTAGGGTCCATCCTGCCCTGTTTTCTCTAGCTGCTAACACCATTAGTAATGAAAGTCTGTGTCAAACAAGACATGTCTTCTCTCCTGTAGCAAAGCCCTCAGATGAATTAGCAGCAGTGTGATTCCTTCAAAGAAAACCTGAGCTGGTGCTGTAGCACTGACGGGGTGGATTCCTCAGCGACATCTCTACATACAGCATGCAAATGGTGAAGGTCAAGCCTTAACAACAAGGAATGAGTTTCCATTGCACACTTTGATCACTCTGGTAAGGAGGTCCATCAAAGGTGCCTTTCAGTTCAGGACACTTTGTACCAGGGGAAGTTAATCAGTGAATAGCCTGCAGCCACTCAAATAGGAGCGTGCTGGGGAATCAAAGAGACAAGCTCTCCACAGGTCAATACTGCTTGAGAGGCAAATACACTTCTCCTCTCGTGCTATGAACCCATCTTGTCTTCTGGCTACACTGAAGACAAAATGATCACCCAACAAAGACAGCGCAACACAGCAAAATTGAAAACACATTTAGCAATTTGCATACCTTGCATGCCATAGAACACCCCCAAATCCTGGTGGAAATGTGCATACTGTGCCAGACATCTTGAACCCAGGAACTCCCCTCCCCATAATCCCTTGGGACTGAAAAGTTTCTGATTGTACTCCAGCTTCCCCATAAAAGCTTCATTGTTACTGCAGCCCAGCCTTTACCAGGAGTCATGGCATCGGGCCACAGCCTCCAGGGACACTCTCAAGCTGCACAAAACAAGTTTTTCCAAACAGTTTAAGTATTTCCCAGCCCAGACTCTCACATTCTAGTTGTTTGTGCAGGGACAGTAACCCACCAAGCCCTGCCTAAAATACTGGTTGTTTAAACTCCACAGAGACATTTTTTACTAACATTCCTTACTGCTGTAACCTCTTGACCATTTAAAACTACTATTAACGGGCAGACTCCATAGGCCTAATGTCAAGAAGTCATGCCTGCTGCAGAAAAAGCAGCAATCAGACAATAGATATGTAATTGCTGCTTCCTCTGGACCAGTACTTGAGCTCACAGTTTCTTAATTTAACTGGACCTTGAACCAGGCCATGAGATACGAGAAGCACCAACTGAACAGCTCTTGGTTGTGGTAATGTTTTTGTGAAGGAAGCAGTAAAATTTGCTCAATGGCAGCTGACTTGATTCAGTGGCTCTGGAGGAGCTGGATCTCTTGGAGAGGCCTGGGCCACCCCACGGGCAGCAGTGCCAAGGTGCCAGCTGAGTGCTCAGCTCCCTTGCTTGGCTCCCAGAGCACCTCAGCAGGTTTCCACGGTCACATTTTGGGTGGCATTTGTCCGTGTGGAGACTTCGCCCTGTTTTCTAACCAGGCGGCACGGCAACTGGAAAAGACCATTGCAAAATTGCTTATTGTGCTTAAATTTCTCCTCAGGGAGTTAGGGGGGACCCTGGTGGTTGTGTCAAGGCCACAGACAGGCTGGGTGCCGGGGTCTGATGGCAGCAGGTAGAAGCTGGGGACGATGAATGCCACGGGGACACTTTGCAGTTGCCGTGACAATCTCTGAAGGTGCCTGTCTTGCACGCTGCTCATTTCCAAGGGGACATCCCAGTCAAAGGTCCATAATATAGTGGCTCAGGCTCCTCTAGCCCCACCACAGAAAGAAAGAGTCTCCTCCTCCCCAGCAGGTTTCTGCCAGCCCCTTCAATATGCTTTATCTGAACATCCCATGGGAGTCCTGAGCTGCAGCTTCCATCCCTGCAGGACAGCACCTCCCCTCTTATACCAAATCCCACACCTCCCCCTCCATTCTAGTCCTAATCAAGCTAATTATGGCACTAATTTGCTAATTAATGAAATGCTAATTATAAAAAAAGGGCCAACAAATTCATGGATACTGTTCATAATGGATTTCTCTCTCAGCTTGGAGGCACTTGCATCTCTGCCGTGTGCTGAGAAGGTCAAAGCCATTCAAAGTCACAAGCACAGGTCACAGGGGCACTCCAGCCACAGTGCCTCCACTTCCCCAAGCATCCCAGGGGAAATTAATACTGGTTTGAGTCACCACTTAGCACCATAGAGTGTTTGGTGTTTTTTAATATGGGGCCCTTCAGAAAGTGACTTTTCGATGACTTGCTCTGCAAAGATGATAAAACAAACAGAATTGGAGCTAGAGAGGAATTTCTGGAGTGCTCAACACCAGTCCTGGCCTCTGCCAGGACTCCAGGCAGGCCCTTAATGAGCCGTGGCAGCCTGGTGAGTGCCAAGTAGGCATAGCCCTTCTACAGGTGCCTAAATACACACTGTTATTTAAGGAAATAAAAGGCTTTAGAATGTGCTCATGATTTCAGTCAGGAGTGCTTGTGCTTAAATGACCCTAGTCCATCCAACCTTTATCTCCCTGAACCTGGAGGGGCTTTGGACAGGGGCAGTGTAGACACTGTGACCAGCCAGCTGCCCTCCCCAAACACTGCCAAGCTTTTCATTTTGTGGCAGAGCCCTCTCTGACCAGGCAGCAGCAGAAAGCAAGCCTGCAGTGCGGTGTCATCTAATACCTTGGAATGGCCCTTCAGCTCAGTTTGCTCCAATTTGCTCACACATGCACCACAATTACAGGGCTTGTGTTTAGGCATATCTCAGGAGTTCCTTGTGCATGTAATAGAGTAGGATCATTCATCCAGAGCTCATCAGGGAAGACCAGTCCAGGGCAAGGCACAGAGCCCTTTGTACAGATGGGAAGAGCCCCCAGAGCATTTGGAAATCTGGTGCAGATCAAACCTGATGTCTGGCAAGATTCTGCTTTTGCACCTTGCCCGTGTTTCTTTGCAGGCTCACTGGGGACTGCTGGCAAGGTTGGAGCAGAGATGCAGGCAAGTTCCCTCGCGAGGATGCCTAGTGCCTCTCCAGTTTTCAGTGTGGGCCCTCTTCCTTGGCTTATCTTGGTTAGGGACACCCTGGAAGCTCAGAGATGCCAGTTTGGAAAGGACAGCTTCACCAGCCATGCGGGAGAGGGCTCCTGGACAATCATCCCCAGCCTGCTAGAGGGGTGCACAGCACTGAGAAGGAGAGTTGGCTGTTTACACAAGGCTTCTTGCCAGCATAGCTGTGTTGCTTAGAGGTGCTCTACCTTTCTCTTCCTGGCCACTATAGCTATGGTGGCAAAAATTTAAATGAAGACCAAGCCCAAGTGTTGGAGTTCATCCTTTGCCTTGTGTGTGCTTCATGGCAACGTCTTTTGTTACCTAATAAGCTCTGTCTTGCATCTCTCATTGCACACACTGAGCCTTGTACAAGCTTACTGGATCTTATATAAGCCCTTGGCCAGGTAATGCACAGCCTCTCCTGGCTGTGCCCCCGCAGGGGCTGAGGTTTTGCTCTGCTTCATGATGTTTGCTGAAGGTCTGCACTGAAACATCAAACCCATCCTTGCTCCAGGCTCAGCAACATCACTGCTTCTGAACACGAAGCAGAGGTGTTTTATATGCTTTGAGCTGGCAGTAAACCAGCAAAGAACAGCTGATACAAATAGCTGATGGAAAAATAAATTCATGCCATTGTTTTTTGCCTAGAAACCCACCTCACCTTAATGTAAATATTCTACCAGCATTCCACTGATCTGTGCCTGACGGAGCAGCGCTGGTGGAGCTGTGCCCTGCAGCTGCCTGCCAGTGGGCTCTGAAGGTAAGGGAGGTCCTGTCCAAGGCACTCAGGGCTCTGCGCCCTTGGGACTTGGTATTGAACTGTGATGGTTCCTCTTTACAATACAGTGAATTCCTGGCCTTCAAGTGGGGCTGTTGTGTGTGGGCACAACGTGACGGTAACAGCTCTGCAGTGGTTATGGTCTTTTGGGAGATGGGAGGGTGGCTGTGTTAACCAGGAAGGTTGATGCCTCTTTCCTGATGCTTTTATGGAGTTTCTGACAATTGTTTAGGACATTTAATTTATAAATTTCTCAAGAGAGATTTTTATTTCCCAGAGAGCTGAAGCATTTTGAGCTCTTCACACTGAATTATTGGCCCCAGATGAAGATGAAACCATGCAGCTGCCCAGACTATAACGCTGCCATGAGAGGATGGACATGGCTGTCAAACACAGGTCCTTGTCGAGGCCTATATCCGTGCTCCCATTGAAGGATCACAGCCCCAGCTTGGAGCTGGCAAGAGCCCTTCCACTGAAGGAATTACAATTTACAATTGCTCTCACTAAAGCTACATTTGGGCCTTTATCTGACCTTCTTTGATCTTCTCCACAACCTCTGGCAGGTCTTCAGTGCATTCAGTTCTTTATATTAAAGCAATCAATCCCCACATGCAACCAATTAGGTTTAGACATAGTTTGGTGACCATAATACTGTACAGACGTTCTACCAAGTTTTCAACAAGAGAGGGTGGCTCCTACATGTCACTTTCTAGTGGAAAGCACGCTGACTGCAGTTCAGAAATATCCCAAGGAGAAAAACATTTTCCAGAATTACACTCCAAGCCCAAATGTCCCACTTGCAGACAACGTGCTGGCTTTGTGTACATACAGTAGGGACCCAAACACCGCCTCTCCTCGTTGGGCACAGCGTGCAGGGCAAGAATCTCACTAGACCTGTGTGACCAGGTTTGCCATCCAATAACCTCTTCACCTGCCACTGTCATCGCTAGCAACACATACAAAATATTTTTTGCTTATCAGAAGTAAAGAGGCGGCAGCACATGCAAAGTCTTTCAGCCTCGTCCATTTTGTCCGGGTTCCCTGAGGAGAGGTGAAAGGACAGCCAGAGCAGGTGTGCACTTGCCCTTACAGCCTTTGCTCTGAACACAGTGCAACCCTTACTGTTCCTCTGCTGCTGCTGCACTGATGCATTGCAGCATGGCCAGCATCTGTGGCACTATGTAAAGCTCCAATCTGTGTAGTCTTTAGCGATACATCCTCCATCTGGTCGTGGTGTCAAATAGTTCATACTTTGACGTGGATGAAAAATGAGATTCCCTTCTCTTCAGATAACCCTGGAACAGCACAAGTCTTCCAAAATTCAGCAGAGACATTGAAAGCATGTCACCACTGTCTCTTTTGAGCTGTGGGATACAGGCTGTTGACACTGACATTTGTTGAAGTGTCCTTGAGTTTGTTCGCGACGGACTTTGCCCTGCTGGTGACAGAGAAGGGGCACATTTCCTTGTGTGGATCATTTCTTGTCAGTGGAAGGAGCCAGTGTTGATGCCAAGTGCTGGTTTGGTTGCTGGGTCCCCTGCCAGGGAGAGCATATCTCGAGTTTGGGGGCTTGATGGCAGCAAGAGCAACTGCAAGCCATTTCTCTCACAACTTGGGAGCCCTCTTCTCTGTCCTTCCTGCTGACACTCCACCAAGGAGAAAGAGGCACCCATGTGGACCTTCTAGGTCTTGTTCTAGCACAGATGTGCAACAAGAAGCCCACAAGCAGCAGCAGTACAGACCATGGTCCTGACACTGGACTATTTGTAGGGGTTTTCTATTACAGCAAAAGGTCTGGATGATGTAGCAATAGGAGCTCTAATGAACTTCAGATGGACAATTATCTAATGGAGCAGCTTTCCTCCAAAAATGTCATTCTGTCACAATCAAAATGCTTTGTGAAACTATCATTTTACCAACTATTTTTCTGAAAAAAAAAAAAAAAAGCCAATATTTTTTTAAATAAAACGTTCAGTCTTGAGGTTTTTATTTATATAATATATACATTTTGTAAAGTTATAATGATCTAAATAAACCAAAACTATTTATTTTTATGGAATTTTCCTTTGTGGAGAATTTCAACATTTTGAGGTTTTGTTTTGAATTGGAATGAAAACAAATTTCAAAATCTCAAAATTGTCTGTGAAACACAATTTCCATTCTCTGGCCAGCTCAAGTTTCAGGCTAGAGCATGTATAATAGATCCCCTGCAGGGAAGCTCTTTAGGAAAAATGTCTCTGAATGAATTTACTGGTGCAAACATATAGTTTTAAAGATTTGTCAATTTGTGCAAGCAGACATGTCCCCGCTGAAAGCTCCTCCAAGCCATAAGAAGCCTCCACAAGTTCCTGAAAGACTTATTTCTGAAAGTTATTGCTAACTTTGTACAATTGATGATGGTCATTTCCTGACATTATATTAATTAGCCAGTCAGTTACAGTTGCCATTTATTTGCAACAGACCACAGAATTGATACTGTAACTATTTTCTGGTTCAATTTTAGTTGGACTCCTTTTAACAGTTTAAACTAGAGATTATAAACTTTATGTTACATTTTCAGTGTAGGCCCCGTCTGTTCAGACTGAAAGATTCAATAGAACAGAATTTATATCCTACAGTATTTTGATGAATTCAAATATTTACAGCCTTAACAAATAATTCCAAATAAATCAGAGAACTTGCACTTTCATGTGTAAAGAACAGAAACCTACCCGAAGACAAATTAATTATTAGGGACGTTGATGGAGACTTACTGTGAGTGTTGTTTTCAAGTGAGTTACTTTGGATTTACAGTAACATACAAGAGATTATAGCTGAATCTGTTCACAGCAGCTTTGTACATCATAAAGATAAGGAAGCAGCCTAATACTGAAGTGAATTAACATAAAGTGATTGTAATTTAATCACAAACTCTTTAAGAAAACAAAACAAAACAAACCCAAAAAAGACCCTGCATGCCATAGGGGCTTTCGCCGCCTTTTTCTGGTTGGGTTTTACTGGAGAGAATTTGGCGTGCGCTGTGCTAAGATACTCCTCAGAATGTCTCTGCTCCTCCAGAAAGCAGAGGCTTTGTGTCAAGGTGAAAGCTGAACTAAGCACACACTCTGCAGCCAAAGTTTGTTTATAGCTCCTGACTCTGGGTCAGTTATGCGGCAGTTTCCCTAAACAAACAAGCAAAACACAGGTCAATGTCCAAATACTGGAGTGCAGCTTATTTAAGCTGTTTCAATGGCTGGTGGAGGAAAAAAAAGCTGCAAAATGAGAACAGGCTGCCACTGAAAGACAGTGGATCAAACTCATGCCCAGGTAGGACTCTGAGCCATCCTTGTCTTTCACTAAGATGACTTTGACCAGCTATCTCAGCATGACTCAGGAAGTTATTGAAAGCACATTTGGCACTTGATGCATTTGTTGCAGGATCAGCAACACAAATCTTTCAATCCACTGTCTTGAGTTGTTACATTTGTAAGGTGTGTGTTAAATCGTCACAACAGGAATCACTCCCTGAAGGACTGGAGAGAGGAAACTAAACCAAAATTGCACAGTAAATCTACCCAGGAATGACACACAGAGGCACAGCCGGTGGAATCAGTTCTGTATGTGTCCTTTTCCCATGCCTCTGTTCAGCAAGGTATTTTCTGGATTCGTTATCCTGTTGAGTTAGGTCTTGACTTGTATATACAAACCACCTGCTTTGCTAGACTGCCTATGCATCTTATACCCCTTAAGGTGGTCATACAACCTCTATATAAAATTCCCTCCCTCCCTGCCATGTATTGTCCAAGAAACATGTTATCCTGCTCCCTGCTCAGAGGCTGACTTCGAAAAAGCCCTGCCAAGGCGCCTTGTCACACTGAGGTAGCAGTGCCAACACTGAGCTCAGCTCTTTCCCTCTTGGAAGGGGAGCTCTCACAGCTGGAAGTGAAGGGAAAAGGGTTAGCAGGGAGTCAGCTCCTTGCTGGGAAGGGCCTGTTTGTTGTTGTCATGTGCTTGATAGTATTTCACTTGTCTGATATCAGCAAATTCATCAGTGTAAATGGAGTCTTGGTCACTTCCCTCAGTGTAAAGTTTCAATATAGTGTCACAGAATATTCTGAGGTGGAAGGGATGCAAAAGGATCATCCAGTTCAACTCTTAAGTGAATGAGGTGGCCCATACACAGCATCAAACCCACAGCCTTGGCATTATTAGCACCCTGCTCCAACTGACTTAATCTCAGGGTCCACATTGCAAAGTCATTAAGTTTTACTCACAAATTAAGACTCTTCCCTATCCAGCACACCTCTGCTCCTGTGTTTTGATAAGTTTTCTTTAATGCTGTGGTTTTTCTCTCACATTTTTGGTACCTGCCAGTATTTCTGAAGGGGACCGTCAGAAGCACTGTGTGTTGGTTTGGCTCGGACTACCTCCGACAGGAGTAAATATAAACCAGAGTTGTGTGGCTTTGAAAACCCCACACTGGAACAAAAATAGAGATTTGCAAAATGAAAGCAATTTTACTCATGCAGGTTTATTCTAAGGGAAGTGGGCAGCGAACTGGTCCCGGGAATATATACAATACAGGAATCCCTGGATTCCTAGACAAAACCTGTCTAAATGAGTTTGTGGTCAGCACTTGAAGCAAGGAATTGACCTTCCCATCAGCTCTTACAACAGCCTGCTGATGGCAGAGCTCCACGTGGCTGGCACAGGGAGCTCCTCTGTGGCTTCTGCTGGCAGTCTGACGTGTGAAGGTGCGCTCCCACATTAACTGTGCACCACAGCGTGGAAACCACTGCTCCTCTGGATTCCACCTGGGACGCTTTTTTCCCACTCAGAGTGTAAACATGTGGGCAAGCAGGGAGGATGGTTTAGAAAGCAGCAAGCATTATTAAAATGCTTAAAGGAGAAGAAGATGGTGTTCAGCTGAGCAGAAGTGAGAGGGAGGAGACTGTCCAACTTGGAGGGACAGGGGATTTGTTCAGGGAGTCACAGAAATATTTGTCTGGAAGCCATGGGAGAAAATGAATAAAAGTATGCTTTATAATAAGTAGCAAGAGAATCTTGTATCACTAAGCCCTAGCAGGCTAGGAAATATTTTCTTTGGGAAAGTCTTGGACTTTAAAGTCTAACAAAGATTTTCTAATAGCCAAAGAATAGATACATGCATAGAGTAATTAAAATAACATTAGATTCCCATGCAGAATGTGTAGTACTTTTAGAGCAGCAAGTATTACACAGGACTAAAAACCTGTGGGAGAAATCTCAACTGCTGCCCCATAGTCAGCCAGATACAATCTCTGATCTGCAAATGTGTCAGCAGGAAAAAATGGGAGAAATTAAATTAATTAAATGGGTCAGTATAAAACCAATAACAAAGTAGGAGAAACACAAACTCTATGACATAAAATCGATGTGTCGTTCATTTTTATTGCCAAGCTCCTTTTGCAATTTGGAAATAGCTGGTTTGCAGTGGAACAGCTCAGGAAAAGCTTTCTTGCACCTTTCTAAGCAGACGAACACAGTCACAAAGCCTACTTAACAATTAACAGTTCTGTTTTAGTAGTACTAGTAGTAGAAGTATCAGCAGCAGTAATGGTTGTTGTGTTACAGTAGCCTTGAGAGTCAGAAATTGTATCCTCTGGCCTGGTGCACATTGCACTCTGCAAGCACACAGTCACAGCTGGAAGAGCTTAAAACCTTCATCTCACTTGTTTGTAAAATTTTGATTTAAATCTTGCTCTGTTCCAGCAAAGACTTATTTGTGTGCTTTTCTTTACCACTGTGAGAAATGTGACTGCTCACAATGTGGAAAGCAAAGCACATGCAGGATGAGAATCAGACAAAAGCAAGCAAGAGAGGGGAGATGGAGAATATTAGCACCCCTGAAGACTTTATCTGCCTTTGCCTCTATGGAATGTGAAGCTTTGTTTACTGCTCAGCCTTTCCACATTCAGAAAACATGGGTGAAGACCCAGAGCATGCTTAGATTGCCTTAAAACTTCAGGTATTTTAAAATGGCAGCACGGTTTGGCTTCTTCTTTGACATCTGGTTTCTGAGCCTTGCGGTGCATTTGGATCACATTTTCAGGCTTTTGCCTGCAACTGGAAGAATTAGAAATTTATTGTATTTAAAAAAGGAAAAAAAAAAGAAAAGTGAGAAAGTCATGTGATTTTGTGCTTCCAGGAGCTGAGACTTGAAGAAAAAGCCCACCCCAGACTCACAATAAAATCATGAGAATTGAAAACACCAGACTTAAGAAGCTCATCCAAGGTTTCTGCTATGCATATGCAAAACCAGGGTGTTGTCAGGACTAGTTAGCTAATGTCATAAAGCACTCAGAAGAACAACGTTAGTTATTATTTAGGAGGAAACCAAAGTGTAAAGTGTTTTACATATAAATCTGCCCTTTAGAAGAGCAACATTAAAAGCGCAAGATTGAGCTCTGGATTACTGAGGGGTAATAAAGAGGTTTTAAACACGGCCATAACTCATTCTGCATGAAAATGACTCAGCAGTGTCTTGACCAAGCTGGAAACAGGACCTCTGGAAGTGATTAGGGGTGGACTGTCTCCCAACATGCCTTTCCCCACTAATCTGCTTGGGACGTTGGATGTGCAGAGCGGCCCAGTGAGAGGAGCCAACCGTCGAGCTGAGCAGGGAGACGGTGACTCTGCACCTCCACAACCTCTGCCTCAGGAACAGAGCGAGGAATGGTGGCAGTGACCCTGCTGGCATGACAGGTAATGTCTTGCAAAGAAGCAGACTGTGCTGCAAAATACGTGGTGTGGCCGCCCTTGAGTCTGTACTGCAGTGATTTTGGGGGTTTCAGATGATCTGGAGCTTGGCTATGTGGACTGAACAGCCCCACTGGCAGTTGCAGCCCATTTGGTGCCCTCCTGAAGTGCCTCTGCCCGTTTGCTTTTAGGCAGAGCAATCCAGTTTGCACCACTGAGACCGGGCTGCCATGCAAGTGAGCGGGGACAAGAGGGAGATTTCCTTCAAAAGCCACTCCTCAGCTGAACCAATCCACTGTCACCCACAGCTCAGCACGGCTGGTGTAAGGGACGTCATCTCTGAGGGCAGAACTGAGCCTTCTGCAAAAAAATATTTTGGGCCAAGTATTCTTCTCCTTTGTCCACTTGTCAGTTTATAAAAACATTGCCAAGAGGGCGAGGACTTGGTGACAGCAAATGCGAGCCTGCTGACAAAAGGTTTGCTTTTCCTTTGCACCTTTTGCAGGCTCTTCAGAAGTCCCTCCTTCCCCGGGCACCCCCAGCTATGAATCACTAGTTTTGGTCCTCGGGACCAGGTCTGTGAGCAGCAGAGCTCTGTTCACTTTGTTGGCAGTAGAATAATGCACACGTTGAAATGTTCATTTCCTGGCTTTAGGAGCTGCCCCAGAGCTGGACATGCTACACAGCTGCTTGGAACCCGCTGGCCTGCTCCCCTCTCAGATGCAAGGAGAAGGGAGTGCTGGTACTTTGTTAGGAGAGAGCTCAAAACAAACAAGCCGCCACCAACTGCAGTTCATGTATATGGTTATGATTTTAAATTGCAAACAGGAGGCTACTTGGCTTTGCATAGTAAGCATTGTCTGGCAGTGGATGGGCTCCTCTGATCTCCCTGAGCCTTGGATTGCTGCTGTGAGATTGTGTCACAACCAGTCATTAATTATTTCATCAAAAGCTTATTTTTCTCATTTCCTCATCATTATTTCCACCTAGTTTCTTATAAATTGAATCCAGTTATTGGCAAGGCTTGTTGCTCCCCTAAGTGAGGTCTGGACTTTGCAGAGAAAAACATGGACCTTAGGAAAAAATGTATTGTTAACATATGTAGTTCACGTGCATATGTGTGCATACACTGAGCAAGAAATTGCTGTGTACGTGTGTAAACACTGCCCTGACCGTCTTCTCATTTACTCTGGAAGCAAATTCCCCTTCCTTAAACCTACAGATTCCTCCTGTCTTCCTACCTGAGAATGACAAAACGTTGTGAAAAAAAATATTGTAAAAAGAAAAAAAAAAGGTATTGTCGTTGTCACCATGGAATGAATAAACAAGGAAAAGCAGAAAGGAAAAAGGTGACTGCAGCTGTCAGGAGATTCTAACTGCACCTTCATGTCCTTGGGAGATACTTTTTTAAAGGGCCACAGTATTCTTGGAAAAATGGAGACCCCTCCTGGTAATGCCAGCCCTGATAGACAAGAGAGATAGATAGCACTACTCATGGATTATCTCATTACAGCCACAAGAGATTGGGACTACCAAGCCAAAGAAGTGGGAGAGGAGCACGGCAGCCAAAATGTCCGGAAAAGAGGCTCAGAAAGCTCTCCTGTGGCCAGCTGCTGGGATGCTAGCAAAGGGAGAAACAGGGACACCCACCAACACCTACACCCCCTCAGAGAACAAAAGCAGCCTCACAAACACATTGCAGGCAACAGACTGAGGCACAGAGGCTGCTGGGCTCAAATGGGACAGAGGGGAAAGGAATGCCCTGGAGAGGCTCTCCAGGCACTCCCAGGAACCCAACAGCCTGGATGCTAAACCAAAACATGTTCTGTTAGACAGAAAGCTGCTGCTGCCACCCTTCCATAGCCTGAAGCTGGAGCAGCCTGACTGCAGGGGACAGGAATTAGCAGCGGTTTGCTGTACCTACGTACAAGTCGTCCTGGTGAAGGGCCTGGTTGTTTTGGGGAAACACGGAGCCTTTTGGGAAACACAGAGCCTTCTCCTCCCAGTCTGTTCAGCATGTTGTGTGCAGAGCAATGAGGAATGTCAGCAAGATCCCTCTGTGTGTGACTCAGCAATGGCGCCGTGATAAGCACGGTTTGTCCCGCAGCTTGTGCTTAAGAACGCAAGACTTACCACAAGGGCTCCAGCTCTTTCACAACACCAGAAGAGCAGCCACACTGGGCCAGGCCAAAGGTCCATCTAGCTCATGTCTCCAACAGTGGGCAAAAGCAAAATGCCTGGGGGAAAGTACGGACACAGGGTAAGCACATACAATATTTCCCCTGAGTGCTCTCCCAGCCACCAACCATCTCCAGATTAGAAAATTTTGGAGCCAAGTATGTTTTTGTGTACTTGGAGCCCTGTAAACTGCCCTGGGTTGCATCCTTCAACAGTCCTTTGTGCTTTCCCTAGTCCTTAGGCTCTCCCAAGACTTACTCTTTCTGACCTCTTGTTTATATGCCCTGCAGACACTCTTCACTGTCTGCATGCTGGATGTGTGCCCCTCTATATAATTTATCCGGGTTTTCCACCCTTAGTCATACATGCTCCTCCTTTCCTCCCCTGTCCTTTAAACTTCGCCACAGCTCATGAAGAAGATGCCTAAAGCTTGAAAGCACCTACTGGGACTGTCCCTCACTTGAAAGTTGACTCTTCCACGCTACAAACTCTCAGAGGTTTTTGGTTGCTGGGTACACATGTTGTCCCATGTTTCCTTACCCACACTTTTTCTTTCTCACCCTTCATTTTTGCAGTTCTCTGTCCAGGCTTGGTCGCCCTCTTTGAAGTTTATCTGTGTTCCCCACCCCCCACCCCCCACCCCGCCCCAAATCTCTGTGGATTGTGAGAATTTCCAAAAAAACCATTTGGCTTATTTGTAGCAGAACTGTTGATTAGAAGTGATGGACCCATTTTCTGGTGCTGTCACCAACCCAGGTTGGGCCATGGAGTGTATGACACTCCTGGATGAGGTGGATGAAACATACATCAGATTTCTGCAAAGTGAGAAAAAGACGAAAGCCTTAGGTCTTTCCAGAAATCCCCGTGCAATCTTTTTTTGGCTCCTGAGAAAGACCCATTAAACTGTCTGCAAGCCTTATCAACACAGACCCCATTCTGAGGGGACACTGCATGTAGTGGCTTGGCTTTAGTAATTCAGAACTGACAGCAAAAAGACAAGTCTCTGAGATCTGTGGCTCATTCCCAGAAGAAGCAAAGTAATTTTGAGTTCTACTACAGTCAGGGGAGGAGTCAGGGTGAGAGATCACAGCTGTCCCTTTTGGGAAGGCAGTGTCCATACTTCATCCTGGACTTCCCAATAATGAATCACCTCTCCAAGAAAGCCATTCCCATGAGTTCAGTGGGTTCAAAGAACAGCTCTTGCACCCATGGTGATGAGTCAAGCCTCTTCTCTCTATGCTTTCTGTTGTATTGTCATCAACACTGACATGCAGACCCCATTGTTGCTCTGCATGGGGAAAAATTTACAGGAGCTTCCTCACTAGGGCTACAAGCTTTGAAATGGCACTTTCTTCCATCTGGGGAAGATGAACTAATCTGGTGAAACAAAGGAAGGCTGTTATTCCTCTCACCCCTCCTTCCTTGGTGAAGGGAAAGAGGTCTCATAAGGTCATATGATTTTTCTTATTTCCTCATCAGAGTGAAGGATTGAGCTTTAAGGGCTCTGGGCAAGGTTTTTTCCATCCACATGTTTCACAGATATCCCTTATAAAGAGTTAATTTCTTGCCTGGCCTCTAATTTTGAAGGTTAAAGTCCATTGCTCACAGAAAAGGTGCGCTGTGGGCAGAATTCTTGTAAACATCTCCACATTCCCCTGCGCTGATAGGAAGGTGCAGAGACCATGTCTACGTATCTGCGGGGAGCACGTTGGAAAGGCCACCAGCCTCAGGCTTCTCCCAGCCAGGAAGAGTGCATCATTTCAAGCAGTGTTCCTGTGAGCTCCTGAGTGGTGCCCTGCCAGAGGAAAAGCAAACAGTGAGGCAAGCTTCGTCTTGCTGCGCACGCAAAGGAAGGAGAGGATGTAGAAAAGCGTGTGGCTTAACCCTTGGGTGCTCATCACAAAGACTCAGCACAGGAGCCATGGAAACACTTCTGGAGTGTCAAACCTCTGCCAAGTATTGCTCACCTCTGCAAATGGCTCGGGGAGGATCTGTGCATACTCTAACCCTGCAACACACCATGACTCCAAAAGCCATCTGAGCGGATGATTTGGCTGTAAACTGGTCCAAAACTGGAATTAGCTCCTGCCCTAGAAGGAGCACACAAAGCACAGAGGAAAGCTATTATCAACATAAACAGAGTCTTATTTGGCTTTGCCTTTGTTGCCCGTTTGTGTCTGGTGTGAAGTCATTGTCCTGTAACTAGCAGCAGGCACATGCATTCATGACACTATCAAAGCAGAAGGAGATGTTGTCATTCTCCACTGGAATTAGAGATCTTGCCAGGAGAAGGAAAGAATATTTTTAAATATGGTGTTGCTACATTCCCATGGCTGCACAGAGCAGGAAAATATTTTAAGAATTCTTACTCAACATCTTTGTCAGTGTATAGGCAAAACAAGATGCTTTTATAGCTAAGGTTTATCTGTGTAAAAATATGGGGATAAAAAAGGATAAAAACCCCAGCTACTGTAAATATATAAATCTGCCTTTGATTGGAAATGTTTTGCTCAGTTCAGGGGAAGAATGTTATGTATTACCTCCACCCACACTTTTATTCTACTTATTCTTTTAAATCATTTGTGCATTTAAAATTATATTAAATATTTTTAATAGTTGCTATATAGAGGCTGAATTCTTAGGGGCAGGATTTTTTTCCCTAACATCTAACACATCAAGGTTGTGCCCTGGATAGTAACCAAGACATCTGCTCCCAAATAAATATTAATGCTACACCTCAGCATGCACCCTCTGATAGTTGCTGGGACTGTAATTCACCACGCACATCTCACCAAGAGATTTTCCTGCACTGCACTCCAAAGCTCTAACAAGCTTTGAGCAGATGACAAAGCAGTCTGGCAAGCTGGCAGTGACAGCAAAAATGGACATTTTTGCAGCAAACCCAGAGATTTATACAATGTCTTCCAGAACAGCAATACGTTATGAAAACACCACATATCTGCATAATTGCACTCTACATGATGCCATCTAATCCGTACAGCCCACTGTGCTGGAATATGTGCACTGATCCCCTAAGGTACACTGGGCTCCATTTAAAACATATTAGCACTAATCATAGCATCTTCTCACATTTCCTATGCAAGAATAAACAGCAGAAGGAATTAATTGCTCTCCCCTCCCCCCCATGCACTATACAGCACATCATGTCCCACTCACAGCAGACCTGAGACTCAGCACGACACAGGTTGTCTCCTTATGGAGGTAACATCACTATACACAGCCCATGGATTTAATTTTCCACAATCTGGCTGGTTTAATGATAATTAGTCCCTTGAAGAGCTTTATACTGAAACATGGACACCCCTAGACCAGCCTAGCTCAGGCAAGCTGTTGTTACATGGCCAATGCCAGCAGCCTGTCTCAGAAGCCCCTTTGGTCAAAGACCCTTTGTTCTGGTTGCTCATCCTCCTTCTGTTCCATCAAGTGCACTTAGGACACTTCTCAGCTCCAGCTCAGAGCTCTCAGCTACCACCAAAAGACGAATGTAAGAGCAGTGGCAGAGCCTGTGCCACCTTTCAGTTCCAGATCTCAGCCACAGCAGGTGCATGAGCTGCAGGAGCCCACGGGTGCCTCACACCCACAGCACACACTGAGCCACGAGGCTGAGCTGGAGCTGCAGCTCTGCAGCTTCTACCAGTGTTGGCACCAACTCACCACACTGAGCTCTGAGTTTTTCACACTAAAGAGCAAAAGGGTCTCTCCTTCCCTCTCGCCTGTGTGTCTCGTGGAGTCCAGCAGCATCTGCACATGGGATAGTGGGGAATGTAAGGGAGATATAAACTGGCAACAAGTTAGAGCTGGGTTGTGAAAGGCACATGGAAAACAGAAAGCTAAAGGGACCTCATGGTGCCAGTGCTGTCTCTGAGATAACTCATTTGAAAGCAAAAGGGGAATAATATATTTAAACTGAGGCCGAATTACACAAGGGGGAGGGGCTGGGACACTACTCAGTTGACAGTGTCAGCAATAGAAGAGAGCCTTAGTCATGCATCAAGAGAGGAACTGGATACGTTTTTGGAAGCAGAGCAAACTGACGCATAGATTCTCTGGCCAAGGTTAAATGAATTGGAAAAGAAAGTGATTTATATGTCCCGGGCTGATAAGGGCAGGTCTTGCTGGGCTTTCAGGGCAGACTTCCCCATTTCTTCGTGTTCCTACATTGCCGGTATGCTCCGTTCATGCTGATGAGATTCAATGTAATGACTTTGGAAGTGCGAAGGCATGATTGCTTTGAAACACTAAATCAGTGGGATACACCCAGTTTGCCTTCCCCTGAAGTCAGTAGGGAAAGGCTGGGCTGAAACCACGTTTGACAAAAATCAATACTCAGCTTTTGATAACATAGCGTAACATAACACAATATAACATAACATATAACAAAAATAACATAGCGTAACAAACATAGCACAACATTGTTTAGCTTAAGCAGAGGTGGCAGGTTTGAGCTCTTGAAAATACATTGCTTATGTCAGAGAAGGAAGGGATATTCTTTCTTTCTCTACCATGAAATATTTTTATGATGCAATATTCAGTGGCAATCAAAGCGCATATGGGCTGAAGCACAAGCTGAGGTTTTATGGCTCCCATTGGTTCAGCATCTCTGAAAAGTCAGTGCTGGGCTTATGCAGAATCTCAACGGGAAAATAAGGATGAAGCATCCTGGAGGGGAGACCAGTTCTTCCCTGGCTCACATTGAAACGTGTCCATTCAAGCACGTGTATCACGTCCAGCACCACCTACTAAGTAGAAATTGAAGTCCTTGAACCAAGGGGAGGCAGGAGGCGTATGGGGGGTGTCTTCCCTCTAGATTTGGTAAATGAGAACTAAAAGTTACATCAGGTTTTCTCAGAAGTTAATCTGTGACTCTCAGGCCAACATGGGCTGTTGCCAATGACAATCTGATTTCTGCATCAACAGGTCATAGAGATCAGGTGGTGGCACAGGGAGTGCATGTATCAGCCCAATGAGACAAGGCTGGGCTCTCTGTCCGCTGTCTCCTTCCCCTTTGGCTGGTGCCTCTCTGTCCTGAGACTGGGGGTGTTGGATGGAAGTAACCCTTTGTAAAACATAACCCAGCTGTATTCTGAGGCAGCCTCTGGCCACCCCTGGCAGGAAGCTGTGGTGCTTGCTCGACAGCCAAGGGATTCCGTAGAGCCAGGAGATGAAATGACTGTGTAACATGCACTATGTTTGCTAAAGGCTAGACAGGTGAGGCAGTGGCTGTGATACCCCTGCTGACCATACCACACTGATCTTCCCGCTGCCACTGCAGGGCCCGGCTGCTCGGGCATTGCTCTCTTGCCTCCTCTTGCTTCTTGGTTATTGTCCTGGTGCACAGACTCGACAGGTCTGTGCCTCAGGTCTGCCTGTCAGACTGTCCAAGAAGTCTGAGCACAGAAGCCACTGTGGTAAAGGCCACTCAGCAGCCTGATGGGGAGGTGGGTGACACTGCACTGGAGAGGCCAACCTTGCTTCAGGTGAGTGGGGTGGACTCACCACACCCACTGGCCTGGCTGAGAGTCTTCCCTGCTGGATGGGCTGCTCTGCAAAACCAGATGAAACTGATGCAGGAGCTACTTTGTTAGAAGACAAATGATTTAAAAGCATCAGACAAGAGGCACCTACTGATGCAAAATATGATGTAGGGTGTGAAATCTGCATCCTGGCTCTTGGAGTCAGAAAAGAGGAGAGAAATGAAAGTTGTACAGGGTGAATCGCACAGCCTGAAAGCCTGGCTATGCTGTGAACACACGAGTAGGAGGTCCAGCTACAGCTGCCACTTAGTTCTGGGGCAATCTGAGGACATTTTGGCCATCAGATTTAGACAGCATAATCTTTCCCAGCCTCTCCCCTAAAGCCTGAGAGAGTTTGGCCTGATTGTCCTGATGGGATTTTGGATCAAGCCCAGATGGTATATGAGGGTTCCAACAGAAGATGGTTGGGACCAAAGCTACTCAAAGGACCCTAAAGACAAGCTGATAAAAGAACTTTTATGACATAGTCCCCATTTTATAAATGAAGCAAGAGATAAGAGGAGATAACAGATGAGAGTAGATAAACCCTCTACCCGTCCTCTACCAGTCTATGATACTGATCATACCGACCTCCAACTGGCTTTGCCCAAAGCCCTCAGACCCTACAAGATTGAGGCCTAAGGTAAAACATCAAGAACTGAATATAGATCTCCTGTTTGTGGCCACGATTCCCGAGTAATAAACACAACTTTGCGCACAATGAAATACTGAGTGGATAAAAACAGCCTTAAATAAAACTGTTACAATAAAACATTTAAGTTTTATACTGGAACATAGACATCTGGGATTGTGACTTGACTGAGGCAAGCAAAAACTTGCAGCATCTTGAAGGCACATCCAATAGTTCATGGCTGAAGAAATCTCAGAAGCAAAACTCGCTACCACCACCCTGGCTTTAGACTGACGCTAACGGTGGAGAGTTATAACTGCATCAGCCTGACTGTACCATAAAAATAAGTTCAAAAAGCAGTTTGAAATGATTAGTGCATACTAACAGCAAGCTAGTGGATTCCTCTCATCCTCATGATCTTGACTGGTGGGTGCCCAGCACAGCAAATCGTACACTGGCTGCACTCTCAGCCGGGCAGGTCTGTAGCACCTGACTGAAGAAATTCTGCATTTCCTGGCTTGTTCTTACTTTTCATACATCTTGGAAGAAACACCTATATATAATAAGGTACATTTCCTTCTCAATCTTTGAACAAAACCAACGAGAAACAGACAAAAAGTGGCTTATAGCCAAGCCTTTCTTCAAAACATCTGCTCTTCAGCTCGGTCAGGCTCTGTGCCCTGTGAAACCAGATTTTAATGAAGAGGGAAAGGAAGAGGAAGCAAAATAACCTGTGGCTTTGCTTCTGAAGAACTGGATGGTTACATTAGGCTTGCTTTAGCCTGGCTTTGAGCACAGGTGTTAACCAAAGAAAATGTGTTGCTTTCCTGAACTGCGGTGTGTAGTAATAGGGCAAGGAGTGCATGGTCTGATAGGAAGGAGACTGGTTCAGTCAAGTAAATTAAGTTAGTGGAGTATAAAATTCTCTCTCAGTTACTACATTTTGAATTTATACACAATGTAGCATAAATGTGTTACTGGCTATCACTGCTTCTACAAGTACAGCCGAGTCAAGCTGGATGCAATGTGAATTTGAAAATGTCAAGAATTAGCACATTTAAGACATTAACTGCCAAACAGTTCAGAAATTACCCTGAGTTTCACTAAATCTTAGCACTAAATCCTCTTATATAACCTAAAGAACAGATCTCTTTTTGTTTTTAACATGTATCCCGTGTTGTCTGCTTGGCTACCAGCTGCTGCTATCTGCCTGCTGTGGTTGGTAACTGTAAATGTGGGGGGCCATTTTGAAACCAAAAGAGATTAA
Organism: Pseudotriccus pelzelni; assembly: GCA_035584735.1. Taxonomy (NCBI): domain Eukaryota; kingdom Metazoa; phylum Chordata; class Aves; order Passeriformes; family Tyrannidae; genus Pseudotriccus; species Pseudotriccus pelzelni. The sequence continues at coordinate 2,549,082 of JAWMRA010000020.1, forward strand.
AGACAAGAAGAGGAAGTCCAACAACTTGAAGATGCTATCATCAATCCCCAGCTGGCCAGGAACAGGAAGCAAGCGAGGATGGCATACATAACATACAACCTCCATGGCAGAAGGACAAACAAAAATTAAAGGCTGTGGAAATCTTAGAGATTATTTCTCTGTGGGCATTGTTATTGCTTCAGGCTGGTCATCTGTGAATGGAGAGCAGGCACTAAGGGCACGGACTCTCTCAGTGTGCAGCTTGTCTTACAGCACAGATGGTTTTATAGCTGGTTTAGAAAGGGAGCAGGGCAAAGCACAGAATGAAAAATAATGATCTGCAAGAGAAAATGAGGATCAGACTTTGTTCTCGTGAATGTCAGAACTTTGTATGGACCACGGTGCAAGGGTATTCAGGTCCTGAGTAGTTTCATCACCAGTTTAATTATAGCAGATGAAATGCAAAACAAAACACAGCTTCTCATACCCAGCTTTCAGGGAAACACGATGTTATCATCACCTCAGGAGCCCGTGTGCAGTGGAAAAGCTGCCACTGGGAGAAAGGCCATTTCAGGCCAAACATGAAAGCAGCAAATGTGGTAAGGCACAGCAGTGGCTGAGAACAGGCCTGGAAAGGTGGCAGTGCTGGATAAGCTGAGCCACAAGAGCAGCACTTTCAGCTCCCTCCGAGCACCCGGTCCAAGGTGAGGCCTCTGCTCAGGGCTCTCAGGAGCACATTTGCTGGTGTGCTGTGTCCACTGGGGGTGACAGATGCTTGTGCTCTGGCTGTGGCCTCCCATGCAGCTGGAGGGTGCCACAGTGGCTGTCAGCAGCACGCCACGCTGTCCCTGCTGCAGCTGCAAGGAGAAAGAGGACCCACAAAGAACCTACACTATTTTCCAGCTCCTTACGATCCCCGAAGGCCAGTGCAAATGAGAAGAACTCTCAAGCCTGGAAGGGCCAAAGCATTAAGGCTAGTGGCAGGCACAAGACAGGGAAAGGAAAGCATTACACCCTGACTTGCAGCCAGAGGAGTTCAGCCAGCTCGAAAGACCTGACCCACAGCTCATTAAACACTTCACAGTGCAGTCCGAACCTCGTTTTATGCTTTGTTAATGCCGTGCAGTAAATTGTACCTGTAATACATCTGCATCTGTAGCTTGCATCAGGTTGGATTAAGGTATAAAAAGCTTCTTAAGCACAAAAGTGCCCATTGTAAGAGCACTGTCATTAATGACACTGTGCTCATTTAGAGCAGAGTTCAGGCACAGCCTACCTAGCGTCACTGTAGGGAAATCAAAGTGGGCACATTCAGACCAAGCGCTAATACTCAATATCTGCACCAGTGAGGTAATTACAATAATCCCTTAATTACTGGCACCAGGAGAGTTTGAGGAAAACCTGCCTGGCAAACAAGCTCACCCTATAAAAACAAAAGTTCACAGGCTCGAAAAAAGCTGAAAATATTCAAGTAGGTGGTCGTATCGGTACAAATAAAAGACAACCAGAGGGGGAGACACATAAGAAGAAAAAGTCAAATCCACATTTTACACATGGCTTTCCTGTCTTTGCTGTTTGTTTCCCTTACGCTGTTCTGGCAGAAACACAGGATCCATTTCTTAGACTTCACAGAGGTCCGTCAGTGCCCCAGTTCTTCATCTTTGGCACTGCAGCTCCCAGAAGAAAAAGAACATGGAAAAGCACAGGCAGGAAGCACCAAAACACTTCCTAGCTGAATCACAGTGCTGTAACCACCAGCTCCTACTGGTTTCTGCACAGCAAACACACAGTGCAGGCCCTGTGCTGTCCCAAATGGCGTTAGGTGCTAACAGGAAGCCCAGAAAGACTAGATAAAAACTGAAAGGAAATGAACAGCACCAGATGCAATGAATTTCACCAAGGACTAGCCTGAGCTGAGCAGCCTGCCCTGAGTGAGGGGCTGTGCATGGCTCTGCTGCCTCAAAAGCAAAGAATGTGGACTGTTAGTCACCACTTGTTTCCTGTTCTCTCACCGCTCTGCGATGGAGCAACTTGTGCTGGCGGTGCCAGTGACTCTTGCTGGAGCACTCAGTGTCTCAGCCTGGCACTCCTGCTCTGGGGCGCAGAGGAGAAGGGAGCTCGTGGCAGCACCCTGTCACACTGCAGGGACCTGCTCTGTGAGACTCTCGTCACCCCTGACTGGCCTGGGGAAGTCAGGGGTACCCCGGGTGTCACGTACAGCAAGTGGTGACGCTGGTCTGCAAGCACAAGGGTCACAGCCCAGGCAAATTTCCAGGAACTGGCTTGGTCAGGGGAGAGGAAGAGCCTCAAGACTGAAATCTTCCTGGAAAGATTAAAAAAATGTGATTCTTCAGCAATTTGGCATCTCAGGACATGGGTTTCCTGGTTGACATTGAAGTTTCCCTCTTTGATTTATAAAAAAAAGGTGGCCACAGACTTCAGCTCCAAGAGGACTTGGTTCTGTATTCTCTTCATCAGAGCTCCAAATGTAATGATGGGGAACACACCATGCTGACCTGCATGGACGGCCAATTCTCCACTTAGGCTCTGCCAATAATGCATTCAGGACTATTTACTACTAGCAAATCACAAATATTACATAGCACACACTGTACTTGAACTACAAACCACTGTAAAATTATTAATGCAGATTTGTTAAAATAGAATAAAATAGGTCAAGTAAAGCACTGAACAAACTCTTCCACACCACTCTTCCCTTCAGGGTGGCTTTCATTCTTCATTTTCACAGTCTTTGGCTCTAGCATGCACAACTGGTTAATATCAACTCACAAAAATTCACAGGCAGTTTTGCCTTTTTTTAATTGCTAGAGGCATAGGCAAGACTGCTTTGGGGTCCAGGCATGTGTTTAATTGATTTGCTGAGACTTACACTGCACTACTGCACTGTGTGCAACAGTACCAGTGGATAAAGCTTTAGGGGAATAGGAGTTTTACAGAGCAAATCTAAATATATAGCCCCAATACCAGGGTACCTTCAGTACAGATTTCCAACTTCAAATGACCAGGCCAGTTACAGTATCCAGGGAGTCTGTTTCTCAGAGAGAAGGTACTGTGGGAGACAGAAACGAGCACAAGCCTGGTGGAAACTTCTAGTATTAATTAAACCAAAGGTCGATTCTGGCATTCTTTGTGACTTATGCTCTGAAAGCAGTTGAATGCAACACTTTGCTGCAAATTGCCTTGTTCCATGGTTCTAAAAATGAAAATAAACACTTGAAGTATTGGTCTGATATTCACTCTACAACAGCAAATATCAGGCCAAGTTTATCAGCTCCACTGACTTGAGCACAGATACCTCAGACTAAATCTGGCTCGCTAAACTTTGCGCCTCTTTCAATTTGGAGTAAATGTTATTAGTTGTGAAGACGATGGACTGAGCCAGACAGGGCAGGCACGTGCTGTGCAAACTTCCCCACAAAAGTTCTGCTGATACAACACAATCCTGACCTGGTCAGGATTATTGGTTTTACAGTCTGTCTTTCTTAAAGAGAAACTGTTACTAATGTGACACTAGATACAATTGTTCTGTGACACTGAGCACATCTCTCCGAGGAATTAGACCAAACATACTTCATGGGCGGCCCAAAGCAGCCTTGAACTCTGCTGTGGGTCTGAAAGAAAATAAAACCTAATTAAATCAGCAGAGTAAAAAGCCTCCCCATCATTCACATCGGAAGTCTGATGTTCAGGTTTCACCAAAGACCTCTCCAAATCTAGGCAAACCTACCAAAAATGGAGCCAGCCACACCTGGCTAGCAGTCTTCTGCAATGCTCCAGTAAGCTGGTAAAGGAGATAAAATAAAAGTGAAATATTTTCACAAAAGCTCATTAAAAGTGTATCACAAAGCATGTTTGTACCTTGCAGCACAAAAAGATACCAGCAAAGTTGTTGGAGCACCTTCTGCCGCTTCTTGTACCCTTGCTGTATTCTTGGTCTCTGACTTGCCCTCAAGCTTAATAATGAAGTGATTCTATATAATGGGTGGACTAGGGAGTTGTATATATGTGCTTTGCTTAATTGCCCATTGCATGCTGTGGTTGATCATGCAATAACAATGAATCCATTATAATTAAATCTGGGAATTATTAATTGATTCCATTTATACATAACTGTCATCTTCCATAGGAGCTGCGGGAATCTGTCGTCTTTAATGAAATTGTGCTAAAAATCTTGGAGTCTGTTTGAAGTCATGTCAGACAGAGATTTACCTGTGGTAGTTATTCCTAGTGAAAACTGGGTAATTAATTTTGTGTATAAATAAAGGCTCGAATGCACATTGTAATCATTAGGTTTGTTTGGCTTTTTAATGTCAAAAATTAAGGACTTAACTTGTTTACTGCCTAACTATAGATCGGTTTGTGTGGAGATGTTTATAATGAAATTCAGCAACAAGGGAGTAATATAAAAACCAAGAAACTGGAACCGATCTCAGGAATAGAAGTTCAGTATTGTCCTAATAATTATGCTGGCAGCTGCATTTGCATGAAACCATGCTTTTTCTGTAGTACTCAATTAAGGTTATTCAGCCGCCTTGATGTGTTTAGAAACAAAACCACTGGCATCCAAATAAGGCTAATAACAAAAATGCAATATGATGTTTCCCATTTCCAGCAAAGGGTAAGAGAACAGATGTTCCTTATGTTGCCATGTTTCACCAGCACAGGGGGGAGCTGAGAAAGTTTGCAATTCATAGTGACAGTGCCATTAAACTAATGTAGTGCAGAATGTGCGTGATGGAAGCATGCAGCTCCCAACAATCTGTTTGGGCACAGAGGAAAGGATGGGGAGAACTAGGATTGACCTTTCAGGTTAAAGAAGAAAAACAGAACGCTCCTCCTTCCCATACTGCATAGAGCCATCAGCTATCAGATGGGAGTGCTGATGGTATTCCACGCTCCTTTTGTTGTCCGGACATCCAGCCTGTGCTGTGCCCCGTTGCCCTTGGCTCGTGCCGGGCAGTGTCGTGCTCAGTGCTGCACAGGCAGGCTCTGCTTCTGCTGCTGTCCTGAGAGAGATGCCGCTGGAGGGGACAGCCAGCCGTGTCCCACAGCTACGTCAGGCCATGGCACCGTCTCCTGATCTCTCGTAGGCAGCACACCGCTGGTCCACGGCAGCGTGTGACACTACCTCAGTGCGGGATGGACTGACACAAGGTGGCAGTGCTCTCAGGAAATTGCCGCAGCTTCTCCTCTGGGATCCTCCAGAGCCGGGGTGACTGCTTGGCACCTTGGCACGGGCAGACCCCTGTGCTCTCGTGTTCCCTTTAGTGCACTGATGTGCCACAAGTTCTGCTGGCACGGCTTGTGGCTGGCACAACAAAACGCCAAATATTCCCTGGGATGCGATATTCCCGGGGACTGCAGCGGCAGGGAGACCTGCGGGGACCTGACCGGTGGGGCAGGGGCTGCGCAGGATGGGGAAGCAGCCTTTACTTTTCTGAACTGTTCATTCCACTCCGGAGGCCTCCTGGTGGTAGATATTTACCCATCTGTCATACCCAAGGGCACAAACAAAGGCTGCAGAGGAAAGCACCCCTGATTTGCATGCAAGGCTCGTCAGGAGGCTCTGGATGGGCTCCACTGGAATCACCGTGAACAAGACAGGGTGACAACTAATGGGACACCTAACCTGAAGCCCCAGGACTGCCTGTGTTCTCCAGGGAACACCTAAATTCTCTAAGAGCCATCCTCTAGCCTTCCTTGGCGTTGGGGGGTTTTGGGGGTTGGGACAGCTGAGCTGGGGGAGCCTTTCCTGCTGGAAAGCCCCAAAATGAGATGAACAAACCACTGAGCAAACATATTCGCCCTGGGAGATCTCCCCTCCTGAACTGGAGTCATCCTAACACCCCCAAGACATAAACCCACGAGCAAAATACTGTGTGACACGCTGGCACATTTTGGGGAGTGGGAACAAGGAAGCACAGACTGCATCCACTGCCTTCAAAGTCCGGTTAATAGTTCAGGCGTCGCCACTGGGGCTCTTGGGTGCCGGGGTGGGAAGGCTGCTGGAAAACATGCAGGAGGAAGCAAAGGGTAGATCTCCAGTGAGGCAGATGAGATCACGGCCACCAGCAGAGCAAGAGACACACACAGAAGCCAGTGGCTGCCAAACCAAAGTCAAATGGACCCAGTATTGATTTTACTTTCCGTGCGAATTCCTGGGGAAGGCTGGGAGTGCCCGCACTGCTGGAGCAGGCAGGTCGTGCTCCAGCTTCTCCTGGGCGAGCACCACTGCTCTGAGGGGTGCTGAGCACCTCCTCAATGGCAGCAGCTTTGCAGGATCAGACCCTTACACAGAGCTAGAGTGTTTTCGCTGACCTTCCTCCAAATGTGTCTTGCCCTGGCTCACAAAGCCAAAGTAAATAAATAAATAGACTAACAAGCAGAAATGCCTTTACCGGACATTATTCTGGGCTGATTGGTTGTGAAACTTGACTCAAAACCCCAAAACCACAAAAACTGCCAGTTTTCCAAGCCCTGTGTTTTTCATAGCTCTCATAGCATTCTGAATAGTTTGCGTTATTTCAAACATAGAATAAATATACATTTAAACTGGTTGGACTATTGACATAGAAAAAAAAAAAAAAAAAAAAATACACTTCACTTCTTTTCCTGTTTCTTTTTCCCATGAAGTGAAATAAGAATTAACACCACTGAATTATGCCTTGGACATTTACATTTACAGACATAAATGCTGACAACAGCCGGAGTTCCTGCAATGCATTCGTGCAAAATTCATTGAATAGGTGTACTTCCAATTAAAACCAAATCAAAATTCAGCACTTATGTCTTTGTGTCATTTATCAGAGAAAGTCCATCCTAATGACTCTGGGCACTTGCACTGTTTTCTTCCTTGCATTATACACCATGTTGTATTCCATACAGTCATAATGCCATAAACTCAACGCACAGCTGAACAATGACAAAGGGAACTGAAGGACAGGAGGACAGAAACCTGCGAGGGGAAACCAGTCAGTTATGTTTGCAGATCCTACCCTAATGAGTTAACCTTGCACAGTTATTCAAATACAAACGTCTGGGCAGCTAAATTGTCATCTATGATTAAATCTCTGCAACAAATTATGTTAATATTGTTACTTCAAGAACACAAATTAATTTAAAAGTTACAAAAGGTAGGCATGGAAATTATGCTGTCTAGAACCTGTATAGACAGTTTCCCTTTTCCTAGGATAGCTGGATTAATTACTAAAGTTGCAAGAAAGTAAGAACCCTCATCATGTAAGGTATTAGAGACCTCAAGAGCCTTCACTGAAGTCTCCACTTTTCTAGAGCCTTCACTCTCAGTATTCTTTATGCACACAAGTATGATATGAAGAGATACTAAAAAAGGAACAGGAACAGTATTGTGTCCCTACTTTTTATACTACTCATAACCTTGAGATTATTTAAATTCAGTAGTTTCACTGGGGGAAAAATAAATCCATTTAAGTTTCAGGACTTGACCTCTTCCTCAGCATTTGTGCTATTCTTCGATTGTAGGTAATGTAAATTGATTGTTTGTGGTGTTTTTTTTTAACTTCATATTTCCTTCTGATCTGTTTCATTCAATTGCCTAAACAACTCTCTCAGGAGATGGAGAGCCAACAGCATTTGGGCAGTATAAAGAAGTGCTTTCCTGAAATGGGTGCTTGGTCCAAGTTTCACTTCTATTGAAAAAGTGCTTTCTTTAAAGCAGTAATAATTGACCTGTGGAAAGAAAGTAAATGCAAACAACTTCAGGTAAGTTTGAGTTGCAGCTTTTTAAACAGGAATATATTTAAAAAAAAAAAAAATCCCTTTCAAGTTCAGTTATACCCCTGCTCTAGAACTGTCCAAGTGTTCACACAAACACCCACCCTTTTTCTGGACAAGAAGAGTGGATGCAAAGGGTAAGACACTACCCTGGTATGTCGGCACTTCTGTGGGGAACAGGACCCAGAGATCCCAGGCAGACTGACTGGAACTAACTGCATTCTGTGCAGGTGCCTAACTGGGCAGGACAAGGGCCTGAAATAGTCTCCTAAATCAAGTGAAACTGTGACAGACGGAGGAGCCAGGGCTGCTTTCCACTGAAGAGCCAAATGCCTTCAGGACTGCCTGGGTTTAATACAGAGCATGCAACCAAAAGTCTTTTATTTATTTCTTTGTTCTTCTGCGCTGAGGGAGGGATGCCATTTTTCTTTTCATGCTGCTGCAACATAGTCACCTATTAAAGTTATGGTTGCGCTCATTCCTGGAATTTGTAATGGACAGTAATTGTGCCTGTAATAGTAAAATTGCTCTCAGCTAGGCTTTAGCTGTGATGCATTCTCTGCTGTCACCCAAATCCTGGGATAATAAGGAGGCTGAGCTGCTTTTATCACAGACAATAAAAACTGAACACACAGTATTGCCGAGAAACGAAGTCGAACACTTCCCGTCCGGCTATCGAAGTGTGGTATGGAGAGGTTAACGAAAACGCAAAGCACTTGTTGATTAATTTCAGCACTAATTAAACCCTGTATTAAGATATGTCTATATAATACTGGAAATTAATGTTAGGTCCGGCATCTCTCTGATTTAATTGAGAAATTACAGCAGTTCAGCAGCTCTGGAAAACATCACATGTCTTAGAAGAGATCTGCTTTGCATTAGTAAGTGTCAGGCTTTAAGTAAATCAACTGCTCCAGAACCATCCCTGATTAACAGTCTGGTAGCCCAGTGTTCACCAAATATGTAGAAGGCATACAGAGGCATTGTTCCTAAATATGTTTCAGTCCTTATTTCTAGAGATGAGATTATTCATTTCTGCATCTTTACAGCAGCTTTACTGACACTATTCTCCATCTTAGGTGCAAAGCTTTTGGACCCAGGATTTAGGGTGAACACAAAATGGAAATCAGGCGAAGTCTAGGCTGCAAATCTGAGCTCTCATATCTGCCTTGGTATGGGCTACTGGTATTTTAATTGGTCTCTTGCATGGAGTGTAATAAAAGTGAGGTGAGCTAGAAGTTAACTGTATTTTTTGAAACATCTTGATATTTTTATCAGAGGTTGGATGCAATCATCCACACATGGTACTACAGCCCACAAACGGTAGGACATAGTAATTCCTGAGTTCTAATACATGCAAGCAGAATGTGCTGCTCAGAAGGTGAAATGCTGCCTACCTAACTTTATATGAGTATACTAACTTTAACAATTATCCTCTCAGAAAAAAATATCTAGAAATGAGATTAGGCACTGCTTCTACCAGTGTTGGGTTAAGGAATTGCAAGAGGAATCCACACTGCCCTCCAACTCACCTAGGGTTCATAGCACTCTTTATATTCTCACTTTAATGTGTCAATGCTCTTCTTTCCCCAGGTCATTTTAAGAATGAATATGCCACACATAATTCTCTTCTAAACCTATTTCAATGGGCTATAATAGAAACAATGGTGAAATGGCTTTGAAATAATGATGAATTGGGCATGTGGCACACGAATGTGCGCTTCGTCAGCGAGTGCCTTGTGGACACACTGTGTGTCTCTGAACCGAATCTTACCCGTATGCCATTATTATTATTCTTTTCTGCAAGGAAATTCTGTGCTGCTAAGCTGTGGTCCCTCTCAGCCTGGGCCCCTGTTCTTCTGCATCTTACAGCAATTCTGTGTCCCACTTCTGTTCCCAGCCATTTTTACCCCACGTTCAAAACCAGGCAGGATCCTGATACGGGTGTGCTGCTGTTACTTGGTGGCTATGTCAGAGCTTCCTATCATGGCATGTCCCAACAGCAGAAAATGCACATTGCAACAGCACAGAGCTGTGGCTCAGGGCCAATCAACTGTTACGATTACGCTAGTGCATCGAGCTGCTTTGGGGTTCCTCGGTGAGGAAACCTTTCGGAGGCCCTAAACTACATTTCATAACCTTCTCTGGTTTTACATGTCAGACTCATCTCACTTGCATTTTCCCCTGCACAGGCTCTCCTCGGGAGTCTCTGGGAGGTTCTGGGCCCTTCATTGACACTTACTGTTCACTGAGGGCACGTTAAGGGGACAGTGTTCCGGACACCCATGGGGCCTGGGTGTCCAAGTTCTCTTCAACAGGGAATTAGTTCAAAGCCCTGTGAGAACGCCTGCCCAGCCTCCCAGATTTCTTTATAGGCATTGTACAGCCAGAACATGCAAACCATCTTGGGTTGCATCAGCTGGAGTCTCCTTTCAAAAGCTAGTGGTTGAGTGCCAAAGTCCTGCTCCTCAGGAGTCCTAAAATAGGATAATCTGTGTACAGTACTAAATAAAAAATTTCAAAAGTGTGTGTGAAACTGTTCATAAGCAATTGAATCCTAATTGAATCCCAAATACATTAGTACTCTATCAACATAAAGCCATCAGTAACATACCTATAAAGGGGGAAAAGGTGAAAAAAATAATCAGCCTTGCTAAAGTAGGAAGAAAATTAAAAGCCGTCTTTCACCCAGGCCATGTCTATTGCCATCTGGATATATTAAAAATCCCTCATCCTCTTTATTCACTCTTGCTATTACCAGTGGGAGATCTGGTAACAGGATCTAAAAGACAATGTCACATAATGGATAGCAAATTACTAAGGTACATAGCGATGTATTGTGGGCAGGTCTGTTTTATAGCTAGAAAAAATCGGGAGACAAATGTGGCACTCGCTTCTTCCTGAGCTCAGCAAAGTGCTCGTCCTCACCAGCCCCACCAACCAGGCACTGGGCAGGTATTCAAAAGTCCTCATTTGCAGTGCATGCTGTAGTCTATAATCATAGTAATCCTGTAAGGCAGTGCTCCATGGCTGCCAAAGACCGATTAAAAAACTGGAAATATTACCTTTTTTTCCCTTCCCAAATCAAGCCCAAGGCAAAATGTGTTTCTCTGCCAAATACTTTCAGCTCTCTGTGAGTTAGCTTCCCAGACAGGGGTAACCAGACACACGTTTCTGAACTGGCATTAAAGGTGTGGTCTCTGGTTTTCAGTTTTTCAGCCTGTCAAATATCTTCCAAATTTTGAAGAGTACGCATTGTTGACCACAGCTGAGCAGCAAAGGAAGGGCCTGTCAAGTACCCTTCAGATCTCTCTTCATTTGGGTCACTCGTAGTTCTGCTTGACTTGTAGCACAGTTAGACACACAGCACCAGGGCAAGGACTGGGCCGTGCTTGGGTGCTCCTTGCTACAGTGCTGATACGAACAGCTTCTGAGCTGAACTGATCTCATTTCTGAAACACAGAAATCCAGCACCTTGGTGCAAACACTGTTGTCACGGTCATCTTCAAACAGTGCCACACCACTCTGAAATGCAATTCACAACAAAACGGCAGGGAAATTTGGTGCCCTGTAAATGCTTCCTCTCTGCATCACACCACAATAATTAAATGTTGGAAATACGTAGGAGCCACTGAGCATATGGAAAGGAATGCCCTCAGCAACACTGGGAGTTTCCTGCAGGCCAGGGACAAGGTGGAAAATGAAAGGGTTAAAAAGAAAGCTCAAGGAGATAAAATCTCTTTAATATGGGTAGGAATCGGGGGCACACAATGTGGTGGGGCAGCTGGCTCTGAGCAGTGGTCTGATCCTGATTTGAGCTCCTGTTGCTGAGCAGGACCCACAGAGCAGCGTGGTGTGCTTCACTGTGCCCCACGACGGTCCTGCAGACACGTCTGGCCTTTTGGACTGGCAGCCAGGGCTCTGCTGCTCCACTGGGACTGTACCACTCACTCCATTAGGATCTGGAAGGAATCCATCCCACAGCCTTAGACTCCAGTTGCTTATTTGTTATTTATTATTGTTTTTATTATGGTAGCCTTAAACGGCCCAAGCATACAAGGGTACCACAGGGTTCAGCCTTGACGAAAAGCAGATGAGGAGCCAGACCCTGCCTACAGTAATAAAATGCAGAAAGCTGATGTAGCAATGCAACAAGGCTTTTGTGTGGTTTCCTTCTCACTACCCCTGTCTCTTGCTTCCTAGGGATGTAGGAGACAGAGTCCTGGTTTACTCTGCAGTGTTACTATGAAGAGGACACGCTTACAAGGCAGCAGAAACTGAAGGTGGCTTCTGCCTCCTTTGCCTTTCCGGACTCCCAGTAGTCCTTTTAAGTTCAGAGGCACCTTGTATTAGCAGCACCTTCTATGATGTCCACAGGGTTGCTGCCCATGCAAGTATAAAATGAGAGGTACAAAGAGCTGGCTCTAAACATCATTTATCCACAGCTCTCTTGTTTGTGCCAGGTTTTAAACTTCACACTTAGAGCGTTTTGCAGGGAGGAAGATTTTTACCAGAGCTCTGTTCACAACAATTCAAGTTCGTGTTCAATTTATGCTGGGGAATGTGTAAAAAGTTCCCCTCCCACATGCAGAAGTGGCTGAAGAGATCTTGCTCAACCATAGCACAGAGACTGCTGTACCCTCCTGCACAAGAGAAGCCGAACTCAAGAAGTTTCAGCAATCAGAATTACACAGTTCAGGAAATTAGAAGCCTGCTAAAAGCAAGGATTGTAATGGAAAATATTTTGCAACCCTAACTCTTGCTGTTTCTAGAGAGATAAGCAGAGGATAGCCAAATTGAAATCCAGCTAAAACATCTGGACTAATTCTTCCACAAAATGCCCCATAGTTTTTATTCAAAATACAGGCAGTACCCTCAACAGCCCAGTGCCATGTAAAAGCAGCATGGGGCTATTGACTCAAGTCACCTACAGAACAACTAGTAACACCATTTCCCCCAGCATCTACATTACACCAACAGGTTACCCATTCAAATTCAGATCAGAGCCAGCCCTATTTTGCTGGTTAGCTCTGGTGAAATTATATCAGAGGAGATCTGACTAAATATTGATTTAATGAACATATAAAACTCTCTTTCTTTTTTTTCCTCTTTATATTTTTTTTTTCCTGGGTAGAAGCAGAGGCTGCCCCAAGTAATACACTTTTAAAAACCACCGGTGTTAATAACATAAACGCAGCAGTGACAGATACATTTGTAACTATACAGCTAGTCTGTGGTATTGCCGTACTAGAACATGTTTCAAACCTACAATACTGTTGCTAAGAATTACTTTAGGTGACAATTTGTGATCAGTTACTTCCTCTAAAATTGGAAATTGATGAAATTACTCCAGTTACCAGAGCTCTCTGGGAACAGTATGTACACATATCATTTGTCCTATGTGCTCTTTGGGAATATTTTAACTAATGGCAAATTAGTTGGTCAGTTAGGTGATAGACAGTTATGGACTATCCCTAACTGTCTGTTATTATTTAGAGACAACTTTTCATCTAAATCTGATTAAAAGACCACTTTTGTTTCCCACGTTTAAAGAATACAACAGATGTGGGTTTGAATGATGTTATGTTTTCTAATAGATGCAGGACACATGCTAGGGTGGTATTAATAAAGGTTTGGGCCAAGATTTTCAAAAATAGAAGCCTAATTTTAAGATTCCACCATCCATATTTAGTGTTGGAAATGAAGAAACTTTTTTTCACAGAGCTCCAGCAGCTCCTATTGAAATCAGTGGGTGTTAGAGCTTTTGGAAGTTGAACCACTAAGTCAAGAATCCCAAGGGAGAGCTAAGAGCCAAATTTTCATCCTCTCATGTCTGAAAATCTGGGGATAAGATTCTGTGTGTAGCAAATTCCCATTCACTTAAATGGAGCCAGGATTTTTCTCTGATCTGGAAGTGGTTATGAGAAAACCAGGTTACTCTGAGAGGCACAACCAGAAGCGGGTAATGTAGGCCCTTGCAGCACACAAGAGCATGAGGTCATCCCAGAGATGCCAGGAATTTTATGGAATAACTATTCTGCTATTTTGGATTTCTTTTCACAGTTCTAACAGGCTTGTTAGAATATTTTATGAGGTTTTTTTAATTCTCTTATATTCTGAGCATTCTTACTCACATGGAAGTAAAAGAGAATTTTTGCCTGTGGGAGGACATGCTGGGAATCAACACAGTGCACGTGTGATGCAATGGGAGAATGCAGAGACTTCTTAGAGCTCACCAGCTTCAAGGACAGTCATGTCACAGGCGTGTTCAGGGACTGGCAACGCACTTCACGTATTCTTGGAGCGTAATTAATTTTTCTCCGATTACTATTCCTGACTGTCCCTCAAAACACCTTTCTAGAAAGGATGACCCACAGTTGGTCTGTGCCCTTTGCTCAGCCCCTTCTCTTTGTGCCCGTGGGACGCCCTGGAGGCTCAGCTTTGCTTCCAGGGCTGCTGCTGGCAGCTGAGACACAGTTATACATGTTATATCCTCATGGATGTGAAACTCTGGAAGACAGGGGCAGACTCACTCCCTGCCTATGTCATCAAAACCGGAGTCACACCCAGTCAGGCCAGCAGCAAGCCCTTTGGCTCCATCTGGAGTAAATCATGCCAGCGTGGAACCTGATTCTTCAGGGGAGATAACATTGTAACTCAAATGTTTAATAAACAAGGCTGGGCTTGAGCTTCCTCTGAGTGAAACCACACAGGGCCCCTTTCAGTTTCAGGAGGTGAGAACCAAAATGATACTCTGCCTCCAAACAAAAGCTGGCTTTTATCAATTTCCAGGATTTTCCTAATGCCAACGTTGTGGTTCTCATTTTTCCACAAAAACATTGCTAGTAACGGAGCCATCGCTTGAAAAGTTCCAGGATTTATAGCAACTGGCAGCATGTTCAATACATAATTGTTTTTTTGAACAATCATAATCTTATTAGTTGCCAGTCTCCCCTACCAAGATAAATTTAAAGGAAATCAATCTGCTGACACTTCCCTGACAATTCTGGGAATTCTAACCTTAAATTTAGCAGTTGCACTGAGCGTATACCTTGAGGGTGTGAAAGCCTAAGGCTTCCAGTTAAGAATTAAATAGTTAATTACTAGCAGTGAACAAAGACCATTCACTAGCATAAGCCCTGACTTTGTCCAATCAGTATTACAGGAAGACATTGAAGCAGCTTTGTCAACAAGTTCAAGCAAAGATTTAATGGAATTATCTGGATGGGTCACAAACATCAGAACGTCATTAGAGGAGAGAGTCATTTTATACTGCTTCTAACAAGAAATATGATGTATCCCTTGAACTTCTTCCCTAGGTCCTGTGGTGATAGCATGAGGTTTCAAATCATAAATTATCTGCACTTCGGGACTGGTAAGGGGTTTAAGTTATCTGGCTACATTTTAAAAGTATCCCTGCTTAGTGTTAGCTGGATTTATTTCTTCAGTGAAAATTCAACTGCTCTGGCTGAATATCAAATGATGAATAACCAGTCCTGTTCTTGAAATTCTGATCTTTGGGAGAATAAAAATCTTGCAGTCAAAAATCCTTTTTCCCAATAACGTTAGATCAGTAATGGTGCTGCCAGCAATGTCTACTGGTGACAAGGCATCATTTTGGCAGCACAGTCGCACACATCCAAATGGGAGATCCGATACAAGCACCTCAACCATTTGCCTGTTCACGTGACTGCACGTGTGAAGTGAGAACACAAAGGTTAGATGTGACCAGTACACTAGGAGGGATTTGTTCTGCAGAACTGGCCATGCCCAGAGCTCACACCTCTATTGTGCCACACAAGGTGTGCCCCGGGCACCACGGTGCTCATGTGCCACCCGGGCACTGCGCCGGCCGTGGCCAGCTGGGCAAACAGGCGTGAGGCCTCTGTGGTTCTCCCAGGGAGTCAAGTCCCATCTCGTAGGGGCATACTCTACAGATCACTCAGGAGATCCACAGCTGAGTCCAAATGGGGGTTAACCCCTCCCAAATGTCTGTATCCATGGCACTGAGTGGCCACATCCAGTGCTGTCCGCAGAGCTTTGACAGATGCTTCCCCCTGTTGCTGCTCTTTTCAGCTGTGCAGTTACACAAGGAACACACAACATCTGATTTCTGCTGAGTTTGAAACACGGCTCGTCAGTGTTTGAACGTGCTGGTGAAGGCTCTGGAAGGACGGCCAATGCAGCAGCAAACACTGCCCTTCCACTGAGAGCTCTGGCAGCACGTGCAGCACTCCAGCAGGAGCAAATGCAGTCACAGTGGGATGCAGCTGGCATTTGATGGTTGGGATTTATTGATACAAATCTTTTAAGAGGAGACTATTTGACAGTGCCCCCTCCTTACACTGGAATTTTTCACAAGCAGGAATTGTCACCCCCTCATTAGATCTGGGTCCCCACTACTGCTGGAGAGCTGGAGATGGTGTAGCTAGCAGAGCTGATGGCACTTTGTAAATGGCTGAACCTTGGTGGTGAGGAGGAGAAAACAGCCTGATTTTGAATTAGATTCTTTTCCCAGAGAAATATATATATTCTCTTATATTCTCTTTTTTCTAGCTACATTAAAACTACTGCTCCCTGTTAGTACTCTGATGGGGAGATACTACAAGAGCTGTCAAAACTAAAAGAGAGCTAAATAAATCCAGGTATAAAATATCCATTAATACATTCAGGCTAGAAATTGAAGGAAACTTCTGACCATGAGAGGATAAGAGCTGGAACAGGATTCTAGCAAGAAAAGAGGGAAGAAAAAAGATTCCTCTCGCTTGTGAGTAGGATTAGAAGACACAGTCGACTGTAGAAGCTGGAAAATAGACTTGAAGGGTTTTCCCATCAACATTTTTCCATCTCTTCCAGAAGATGGAAAACAGAGGCATTATCTAGACATGGCTCTAAAGGGATAACTGGCTCTCTGGCTGCCTGATTACAACTGCATCTCTGAATCCCAAATCTGTGAGTTTAGGGTGATGATCTGGAGCCTGAACTGGGCATTTATACACATTCTTCACAGCCCAGGGATCGGAAGCCTTTATTAAGGCATCTGGCTCTGGAAATTGTGGCCCCTACATTGGTATCGTAAAACCTCATGTATCATCTCTTGCTCATGCTGGTGCTACTAAACTGTCCCCTTCCCAGAACCACTCAGTCATCATCTCATATCCATTAGCACGTCCTTTAATCCAAGTTCATATTATAAGTAGTAAAATTGAAAATTATTTTTATCCTCCTTCAGGTAAAATTATTACTTTCTATTGATAGATTTTCTCTTCCCCCTCCCCCACAATAAAAATAGATTTTCTACAAAGACAGAAATTTTCCCACAACAATTTAACTGAACAGCAGATTTCTACTCAAAAACCATAGGCAGGCAATCTCTGAAGAACTGTTCTTAACTGACAAAAGAAAAGGTTTTCTTACCTTGCTAAAGAATCAGGAATCCATCCTTTCTTTTGTGCTCTTTTATGTACACAATTCAGCATTAGAACCTGGATTTTGAACACTCAAACTCTTAATAGACTTTCCTCAGCAGAGATTAAATCACTGAAACACTGTTCTTTGTATAAATACTGATGGAGAAAATCAATCCTGAACTAAGCACCAGAACTATTGTTACAACTCAGGTAGATCTTTAACAAAGTGTCACACTTCAGGAATTAGTAGTTAAAAAAACTGTTTATATTTCAAGGCAAAATGCAGAGCAGGAATTAATCTCTATCCATATTCTTATCCATTTAAGTGAGTGATGACAGGCACTGTATAAACATCAACACGTGTGATAAACTGGTTTGGATTCAGTGATCTGGCTGAAGCAGTAACTGTGCTGAAAGGCATTTTGGGTATCAGGCAAATGCAGTCAGTTGTCTGACTGGAGTGAGTCTTGCTTAGCACTTGGTGCCTTCAGTTTGCTCCTGCCCCACCATGTGCGCTATTCAGCCAAGAGTACAAGCAGCTGTTTGAGCCGTGCCACCGAGCAGAGTCCAGGTGTCTGCTGCCCTGAGATGCTGCAAACTAGGGCTTGTTACTCACAGGATTTTTTGTTTCAGCAGATTGCTCTGCCATGGCAGCCAAATCCCACTTGTGAATGAAAACACGCACCAAGTTCCTCTCATGTCAGGTATTTTTCCTTCTGTTGCATGTCCCATGTTAATTATAGAATTATCTGTGGGGCTTTCTAAGTGAAAATGACTTTAAAACACAGTTCAGTTTTGCAATTACATTTCCTCTTTCTATGCTGTGAAGCTAAAGATAACTGATTTCATCCCAACATGCCAGTTTTTTGATAACTTCACAATGTTTCCTAATCTCTGACTAACTTCCAACTGATAAGTTAGCTACTGTAAAATAGGTACAAAAATTATTGTGGTGAACAGCTTTACAACAAAAACAGCGAGGGAGGAAGACAGAAACAGCACACAGAAACATCTCAGTTTTGCTGTGATTCATATGGACACCAGGCTAAGTTCTGGACTAGTTTTGAGTATAAGAATATATTACATATCTTTTCATGACTTCTAACATAATTCAGTGTCTTAATACTTCAAAACTTGCATGCTAACATTTTGGGAATTCAATGATTTGTTTTTATTTGAAAACATTTTACCAAAGAGGGGATGGGAAGTCATATAAGAAATATTTTAAAATATAAGGAATCAATATCCCAGTGAAACTCAAATGCATTTTTCTTTGATAATTTGCAAAACATGACTACTTTTCAGTTGTCTCAGATTTGAGCTGCTTGCTTTCAGCATTCTGATGTTTTCAGAATGAGAGTATTGATTTCTGGGCAGGAAGTTGACACCTGGATTTAAGGAGCCAGTGATGCCCATAAGCCAATCATAGGTTGCTCTGCACGCTTATTTCACCACTAAATTCTGTCTTTCAGACTCTTCCCAGTACCAGTATCCTATAAAGAGCATTTTCTTTTATTTTTCCTCCTTGGAACTTGTGAGGATCCAAGGATGAAAACAGCACTGCTGTCTTCCCCTGGCAGCTGCAGGACCGTCGCTGGAGGAGCTCCGAGGCAGCTGACAGTGTTGGGCTGCTGTGCATGTCTGGTGCTCTCCTGGAGAACCAGTGACCACATGCAGCAGCCACTCTTGCCAGCGGATCAGACAGCCCCACTGTGCCCGCGCTGATTGCCCCATTGTTCTGCACAGCGGCAGCCAGTCTGATGCCCCAGGAAATGTCAGAAATGTGGTTCAAGTCCTGTAAGCTCTTGAGAGCACGAAAAGTAAATCTGACCTGTCCCAAGGGAACGGGAACTGGTGCAAAGTAGCTGGTGCATGTGCATATATTTCTGCCCTCAGATTACTTGGATCTGCCCGATGCTGTGTGAGATGTGGAGCAGGGATGCAGACCCGGTGCAAGGACAGAGGAACTCTGAAGGATGCAGCTGAAATGGTATGTGGGTTCTATGAACGATTTCAGGCAACTGTGGATGGCAGTGGCCAATTAAGTGAAAGGGAGGGCAGAAAACACTATCAAAAACCCTGGACTGAGAAGGAACAAATATTCTTGGTAGACTAATAACAGCTTTGCCTTGCACTGCAGCATCCTGTTAATCCTGTCACCCTGTCCCTGGTAAAGTGGGACCCAACACCCCAGAGTTACTTGTGCCTGTGTTTTGCATTATTGACTAAACCAGCTTTGACAAACATTCATTAATCCCATAACTGCCTTCTGTGACAGATCAGAGCATGCCCTGATTTGACTTACATTTGCTGTTGAAGATCACACACTGAGTCAGACTCAAGTAGAATCCAGGAATCCTGCCTCTGTCTCCTGTGTCACCCACCCAGAACTCTGGCTGGCAACTGATTTCATCACTCATTTCAGTACTTAGGGGGTGCCAGTCACCAGACCTCAGGATCCAGGAGGAACAGTTCCCTCAGTGCCTAAGAAAACGGGAAGATCTGCATTCCCTGCACATGGCTGTGGGTGCACACACATAGGCTTTTTCAAGAAACTCCTCCTCACCAGGCACCTACCTCAGTCCTAAACAAAGGAGAAAGCCAGTTCCCTGCTGCACTGAGTGCGGCTTGTTTCCTGGGAAAGCTCTGTAGAGGTGTTTCAGTAAGTCTGTTTAGAGAGCACTCTGCGTTTTCAGGGCTTGTCAAATACTACTTAGCCCAGGTTGGAGCCATCGCAGAAAAACTGCATAGGGTGTAATTAAACACTGTAATTCTGTTCAGATACACTGGGCACCTGAAACAAAGTCGTTCAGGTAATCTTAATTATGGCATTTGCTATCTGCTCAGTGTGTGACCTTGTAACCTAACTAATTTTCTCTTAATATAACTGCGTGTGGGTGTGGTAGCGGTGTGTGCACTCCTGAAAGACTGCGTAGCCTTCTTCATCTGCCTCAGACTTTCTCTAAGTAACTGGCAAATATTTGTGTGCAGCTAAATGAAGTCCCTCCAGCAGTCTGGATGAGGAATGTGTGTACTCTTGGGCCTGAGAATGTTCTCAGTGTTAGTCAATGCACTAACCTTTGGCCAGGGATGACACAACCTCTGCCAGTGGCATGCTGGCATTTGTGTCTGTCTGCATGCGATGCAAGGCCTCAAGTCTGGCTGGCTGGCTGGCTTTTGTGCTCTGTTTTTACAAACTGCCAGCATAGAGTCTCCCAGCTCCTTCCAGAGCAATTGAAACGCACAGAAATTAAGGTAACACAGTACCTGAACATGCAAAATTCCCAAGTTCAATAGTGGTGATAATCCTATGTCAGAACTGCAAGGTTTGGTCAGACGCGTTGATTATTAACAGGGGTCTTAATTTCTAAGCTGTCACGTTGATTTTCTAAACCCCAAGATTTAGCTATTTTGCACAATCAAACACTTAATGACCTCCTGCAAGCAGAGATTTTATCAGCTGTCTATCCTCTGTGTTTGCAAAGTCTCAAGGATAAATTCCATCTTGCAAAATATGTAAAACTGCTTTCTGTCACCTCCACATAGACAGTGGTTCTGCCAGAGAGAATGTGAAAAGCAGATTATCAGTTGGACATTGTGGAGTTATTACCAATGCATCGTTCTTTTAAACTGATTAATCAGGAAAGGAAGGTTGGGGTAGTTTTATAACAAATGGTATTTTTCTTTCTCTCTCATAAGGGTATGCTATAGGAAGCAATAGACCACAGAAAATGGCTCCCCCCTTTGATTTTACTGCAGATCTGGCCACAGGAAATGTTGCACATTTGGATCAGGCAGGATAAACAGCAAGAACTTCCTCTTTTGTGAAATCATCTTTAAGCAGCACCCCTCCCCAGGAAAATAGGTTTTCCACTTTACATAATGTTGCAGCAGCAGTGGCTTGTTCCTAAGTTTTTACTGGGTAGGTTATGAACTTTACAGCTCTGACCACAGATCAGTTATTTATCATAACAGGAAAGATGAGACCAAAGATATTTCCTAACCTTCTCTTTGCAGATCGGAGAGGAGCAAGGCAACAAACATTAACGCTTCGTAACCAACTGACAAAGACTATACAGAAATACTCACTGCTCTAATCATACTTGGTTGAATTAATCTGTCATTTTAAATAACAAGGAGCAAATCAATATACAGTCTCATTCAAATCTCTTCTCCAGTGCAGTATAACCAGTCTCTCAAAAGCAGACATGCAGGTACAAAAAGAATAATTTTATTTAGAGACAAACTGAAAAAGGCAGTAGAGAAAAATCCCAGTTCTGGAGAAAGCTCCTCTATTTGATATATATAACAGGTGTTCCCATGTATCCTGGTAGCCTATTAAATACATGAAAAATGTCTTTGAAGTACTGCTGGAGGCAAAAAGCTTTTCCTCGTGCAATACATTTACCCCCCAAGAATTGCCCCTCAGCATCAGCGAGCCTGAGGACACTGAATTCTGGTGGCAGACCTGGCCCGTTCTGCGTGATGCAGGAGAACATTCACAGCTGCACTGTCCAGGGCTGTGTGACAAGTCACACATAGCTGGGATTGCCCAAGTTACTGCACCACAACCCCTCGGAGCGGAGTGTTTCACACAACACCAGATTGCAGAACTCGACCACAAGCCTGCAGTGCAGACCTGCACTGTTGGAGGGGAAGGTGGGACACACACCAGCCTCTCCCAGGATAACTACTTCAGAGCATTCATCAACAAGCATGCTTAAAAGTAAAAGGCTTAAGAAATGAGGTTTAGATCCAAGTACCTAAACTTTTACACCATCCCCCTTGTAGGACCAGCATTAGGCCCCTCTTCAAACGCTCCTCCACATTGTCACACACACCAATTGCTCCAATTCTCCATGAAAAGCTGGAGTCAGCACCTTCACCCCACACTTGTTAATGAAGGTGTCTGTTCCGCTGATGTTTGCCCTGTGTCCAGGTAGCATTTTGCTCCCAGTTCTGGAGACTTTAGGGTCTTGCTCTCAACTGGCTTTTCCAGGTGTTCAGGTGGCCTCAGCTTGTTTTAACAGTTTGTTTCTGGCATGTTCCTCTGGGATGCTGGTCACCACAAAATTAATAGAAAAGGGTAAATCCACTACAGTTCTTCACAGCTCAGGAGGCTGCCCTGGGAAGATCTTTCCTACTTATCTTGGGTGAGGGAAATGCATTCAGACAGGCACACAGGGGACGTTTCGCTACAGAAGATATACCTGACCAAAAGGCTGTTTGAAGTCATGAGGCTCTAGGCTTGGCTTCAGTAAACTTTGGATCAGATTCTAAATAATTTTATTTTATTTTTGTTTTGACATCAGTTGGACACTTCCTAGTTCACATGAGCCTGAACACCCAAACAGGACTCAGCAGGTTGGAACTGCAAATAGTACAAAGAAGTCCTGCAAGCCTGAATTTGCTGGGGCTTGCCTGAGACAGAAACACGGGTGATCCACAGCTCATGGGGCGTGAACCACGGGCTGCCGGCTGTAAAGCACACACTGCCATTTCTCCGTCCCTGTGCATCAGCCAGCACAGAGATACCGAAACACTGGCTTGACTTTAACTCAATTCAGCACAGTGCCCAACTCAGCAAAAGGTTTCCAACTGTTTCCTTGCTGGAAACTACATCAAGAGAATATGTGCAATTAGCACTTAAAAAACCCCTTTGAGTAGCTCCCAGCTGACTCACCAGTGTATCTCAAGTAAGATTAACACTTCCAGATAGAGAAGTATGTTCTTTAGGAGCTGGCCACTAAACTTTTGTGCCTTGTTCCTGCAGCCAAAGCTAGTCCTAAAGGCTGTGGTCATCCTGCAGTGGTTAGAAAATCCTTTGCAATTTAGTTAGTTAGATAGATAGATAGATAGATAGATAGATAGATAGATAGATAGATAGATAGATAGACAGATAGCCAGACTGATTGATTTAAACTCCTTTGTTCTTGAAATTACTGAGTTTCCTCTAATACAAGCAATGCAAGTCTGGCCGTTGTGCAAACATTAGTCCGTTTAATTCTGTAAAACAAATTCTACTTTGTCTGCGGTCCTGGTTCCAGGCAGGACAGTGTTAATTTTTTATGGCAGCCAGAGCACAGAATTCTATTCCACCTCACATCATTGCTGGGGGTGAGGGGAGGGAGTCTCTTAGGGGAGAAGGGGTTTCTTCCAGTGGAGCAAGCGAGGTGGGCGGAGCAGAGGGAGGGTCTGGGTGGATATTGTCTATTTTCAGGGGTTTCCACAGAGAGCAACAATGTTTCTTTCCTTGTACCCTCTGCCGTTCATGTTGTTGGTGTTACTGTTTAGTTTCTTATCTCATTGCTGTTTCCAGTAAATTGCTCTTATCTCAACCTGTGATCTTTACTTCTCCTCTCCAGCCCCATCCCAGGGCGAGGTGAGGAAAGGGAAGAGAGAGAGCGGCGCATGGTTTGGAGGATCTCAGTGGGAGAAAAAATTGGGGAGTACCATTCCTAAACCACGACATCTGGTAAAGAAAACTTGACTGCTACCCTTTTTGAATCAAGACCCTTCTGTTTAAGCAGAAATGTCATTTATAATAAATACAGTATTGGTGGAAGAAAGACAAATCTATTGTCTGAGAAGAACAAGTTATTTAAATTCCACAATGATGGAAAAATTGAAGGGAAAGAGATGGCTGAGGGGCTTTGTGAGTCGCACAATGCCTCGAGCACAGCAATGGGTCTAGAAAATAATAGTGATCAGCTTAGGGGTTGTGTCTCTTTCAAACACACATCATTTCAAACAATGATGACAACTCTTCCATCTCATTTTAGTACTGTCTCTGTTATGGAAACTTTCCCTGTCCTCATCGGCTTGATTATGTGTCTCTACGACACTAATGAATCACAGCTGACACTTCCGGGCTCAGCCTTTTTTGAAGGCATTTGCTTCCTTCATAAGCTCTTTGGTCCAGTTTAAAATCTTATTTTCAGAGGCTGAGTGAACAGTATGAAGAGGTTTTGAGGATTCATTGAGAAACATGAAAACAGCAGCAGCTGTTAACTGGTACTTCTAACACCGATACTTCTAACACAGGTACTTCTAAAATCTTTCTAAATGATGCCCTTAAAGTTTTGAGAGGCAGTCAGAGGTAGAAAAAAGAAAAGAAGTGCAAATAAATACAATAAATTCAGATTTCATTGTCCAATATCTTGAGTGCCTGTTGCCTCCTTTGCTGGGACTAAGCTCCAGGGAATACTCTTACCTCTCCTGATGAAAATTTGCTGCAGATACTCATAAGGTCTTAGGGCAAGAAATATTTCTTCTGGTGGTTTGGGGTACTCCTGGGCACTTGATCATTTGAATCGCTTTTGCAAACAAGACTCACACTTCCAAGGATTAGATCCACAAAAGAGATGACGGGATGGGATGGGATGGGATGGGATGGGATGGGATGGGATGGGATGGGATGGGATGGGATGGGACGGGATGGGATGGGATGGGATAGGATGGGACGGGATGGCAAGGCAAGGCAAGGCAAGCAGTATGTACAGCAGAGGGGCAGTTCTGTGCAGTTCAAGCACACGTAGTTTGACTATAGCCCACTAATATACACCCCATTTCTGACTCATAATGAGGGCAAACATTCTCTTTCAGCATTTTTACAATTATTACACCTCCAGGAATTTTTCCTAGAAATCACTGACAAGCTCCTGTCATAAGAGTATAGATAACTTGATGTTCAGTGGCAGAGTTTGGCTGACAGTTTTATTACACTCCTGAGCCAAACAATCAACTGCATTTAGGGCCAGATGACTCTCTTATTGTACATCCATATATGCTTTACAGTACAGCTGTAAACAATAGTGAAAACTTCTACAGGAAATTAGATTTGCAGATTTCAGCTTTTAGAGGTTGGGCAAATTAATCTGATTATCTAGTGCTCACCTGTCACTGATGCATTTTGCATTACACATTCCCAGGGACCCATCCAAAGTGGGATCCACAATGTGGGATTCGAAGTCCCATTGTCACCCTAACTTTCATTCTACTCACTTTGAAACCTTTCTAGCAAGTCACCAGGCATTCAGTTATGGTTTTCATGAGCTCTAATGCCATGAAAATGCACTTATTCACTAACCATTGGCCATACAATGCAATGACAGGACAGGCACGAACAACAACATGGATTTCCTCCCAGTAGAACTATATGTTGTGGGCATTTCTGTTGATAGCACTCACCCACCAGATGAAGCTGTCCCCGTAATTCAGCCTAAATAACTGCTTCCATCTCAGCATTTCGGAATGTATTTTCCATTTCAATTAATTTCTTATTACATGAACTCTAATGAGCTTTGGGGTGCAACCCAGTGGCCTCTCCAAGGCAAGCTGACTGTCCAGCTTTGTTACTTCATGCAAAGGCCTTTTATTTTTTCTCTTAGTGCCCCTCTTAGCTTGGAGGGCCATGTAAAGAGACAAAGCAATATACAAGAGGATTAAAAGTAAAAATCAGACATGCTTTTCAAAATCTATTCTAATGCAATCCAAACTACCACTGATGGTATGCACAGAGCAGTAGTAGACATCCTGTCTTGTACTTTTGCTTTGTAGTCATCTACACACAAATCTGTAGCAGGTCAATTAAAACTTCAGTTTAAAAGGGGAATCTGTGCCTCAGCTAAGGCACAATCTGATTAGGCCCTTTAAAAGCTGGTTTAGGCCAACCCCAGAGCACTCTGCTTCAAAAGATACCACAGGCAGCATTTTATGCAAAATTAACCATAAAGTTAAATTTAACTTCTAAACGAGTTTCAACTGTGAATTCTTATCCTAAAGTCAGAGCCAGTCCACAGATCAGATTAAGAAACAGTAAAGAAAAAGTCATCCAACAGAGGCTCTAATAGCAACCCACAGCACATAGGAAGAGGTGTCACCTAGTGCTTATGCATTTACAGAATAGTTTTCCAGCTTTAATAGTGAATTACAGAAGTTTAACAAGCATGTTCAGACCACAAAAAAACCCCAAAAAACCAAAATAATGCAAAACACTACTGGTGAACTGCTTCCCTAATCAAAGGGACTACAAGTTACCTACCTTGCCATATAACCACTGCCTTAAGTTTTTGAGCAGCAGCTCCAGAGCAAGAATTTCCATTTTAAAAAATAAAGTCAGTTTGTCTGAAAATGGATTGTCCAGGGATCTTGAAAGATCTGTGGCGTTTTGGATGCAACCTTAGGAGGGCTGTGTTGAATTGCACCTTATCTAGGGGGCAGAGAAAACAAGGGCACTGGGAAGAACGTGACAAAGAGGGGAAAAGCAAACTTGGTAAGCTTTGAAACTCCCTGCAGGTGTAACTACTGGTTACTAGAAAGGCTGTTCTGCAGGACAGGTGCTAACTGCACACTTGTCTGGAGGCAAAGCAAAGGTTTTAAAATGGGAGAGCTGGATGCTTGGGTCACTTCTCAGTGCTGATTTGGTGCTGATGGAAGGATATTACGTTTTAAAGTGAAGACAGTATTGCTGTTTTAAAAGCTGAAAGGAAGAACAGGGAGGATTTAAGAATGGTGGGAAAATGAGGGAAAGGAAATTCCTGCCCTTCTGTTGGTGTTCTTGGGGATATTTCACTTGTTGTGCATAACTAATGTGCAACTCAAGGCATGGACTGAAGGAAAAGTCATTCTCACTCCATCAGTGAGATTGCATCATTGCCTTGAAAACAGACCAGAATTTCTTCCCAGGAAATATGCACTGGGATTTATTAATTCTCTCCAAAACTCAGATTATGATGAGTTAAACTGGGGTTAAACTGGCAAGAACATAATTTCTCATCTTTGAGAGCACAGGAGAGCAGTAAAGTGGGAATTTGTACGGAAAATTCAGCTGTGGTGGAACATGTGAAATTGTGCATATCCACTATCCCTGTAAGGACTGAAAACAAAGACTGGCAGGCAGTGATGACAAAGTAGAGCAAATTCATACCTTGTGTCACCCTGAGACTCCAGCATCACAGAGAGAGCAGCCTGTGGGAATGGCCACGTGGGAAGTCTGACTTCAACAAAGCAATGCCCATACGAAAGAAGTGACACTCACATCCCTGGAGCTGTGTCGGATTGTGGGACTCATCCTGCCTCTCTTCCCCTCCTGGGCCAGAGACAGCCCCAGTGCCTGCCCTCCTGGCTTTGGACCGATCCCTGCAGCCCTCACGGGGATCTGCAGAACGAGGTGTAAGCCCCTGTTCCTGATGGGATGAAACATCCTCCATTTTTTGTAGCGTTGCAGGTACTCAGAGCATTTAAGACAGGAGCCAAGACACTTGTCTGCTGCTCTGCAGTGTCACAGACAGGGGTTTTATTTCCTCCTCTGCAACTCTGTTGGACCAGGGTCAGCCAAAGTACAGCCTGCAGCTGCTCCCTTCTTTGATTATTGACGAGGATTAGGATTTATTTTTTATATACATCTCTGTAGGTGTGCAAGACATTTCACACAAATATACAAGGCCAGTGGTCCAGAGAGTATATACAGCCCAAAACAGTCTCAGTACAACTAGTGGAGACACATATAAGATTAAAGGATTATTGTTGTAAGCTTCATATGTATCTTACTAGGTGGACAAAATGTAGGTTTGCTTTGTGTGGCCTTTTTCTGAAGGCAAAGGGTCATTTTTATGAGTAATACTTTTAACCTTCTGTTATTGCAATCTGCTCTTTCAAAGCCTAGTTCACAGGACTCCTGTATTCAGTCTTGGTGAGGTGACTGACTTCAAAAATAGCTTGTGAAAAGGTTTAATGGAGATTATCACTCAGGAAATAACCATTATTGGTAAAGGGCGGGAGGTGGCCCTTTGCTCTCAGTTCAGAACAAACACTGTTTCTCCAGCTTTGCCTACAGGAGTTGGTAACTAGCTGCATGCATATGGGACTGCTTTCCCAAGCTTTCTCATCCCTTTATTTTCCCAGGAGAAGTCCCAAACATTGGGCAAAGGGAACAATAGGATTTGCCCTTGTACTAAAAAAAAAACCCAAACAAAAAAGCGGTTGTAGTACGTTTTCTTCTGTTGTGTTACCTCTCTGCTGTAACACTTAGTGTTACAGTGCCTTTCTGTGGCTCACAGCAGAAATCCACATATCTCTCACTGCTGTTCTTCTCCTCCAATCAGAATGATTACGGCTTAGAGCCAGAGGCAGCCTCCCACTGTACACCCTCACACCACTCTCCATGCACCTGAACATGGCAAGACCTTCTGTAAACCTCTAAATACGTTTTTTGCTGAGCTGCTTTCTGAGCACTGACCTGTGTGTTTTACTGCCGGTGCCTCACAGTGACACAGCATCTGAACCAAAACCTGCATAAAGGAATCATTCTCTCCATGCTTTAGCAATGTGAATGAGGTTTAAATGGCAACGGTTTGTTTCCTTATGTAAGCAAATTGCAATATTCTCTGGGTAGGTGTGTGCTGAAATGGATAAGATCAGCACGTTGTACAGCTATTCAAACACACGCTCTGAAGAGGGACGTTTGAGGCACCACGGCTCTGATTTCAGCTGCACCACGGAGGTAACTGAGGTTCGTGTTTAGGATGAACATGGCAAGTAACTGAGGTCGGTATTTATGATTCTTCCCCAGCTTAGAGGTCTCAGACTAAGAGATACAAAGATTTCAGAGTTGGTAGGCAATGCCAGCTGGGAACAAATCTCTGGAAAACAAGCTTAAAATGTCCTATTTGTCCTCAAAGACACCAGGAAGGAGTTGTCACTTTATAAAGCTCTACCCTGAGCTATCCCCAGTATGTACCAGTACATTCCCCAGTATGTTAAAGGAGCACAGTAAGTTTAAGCCCCTAAACATGTGTTTCAAAAGGGACTTCAAGGGCTTTGGGGCTGAGCATGTTGTCAGAGCCAAATGTATGCTGAAGATGAAAAGCACATGTAAGGTTCAGCAATGACCACTTCTGCTCATCAGTGGAGCATGATTGCAGCTGACTGTAAGAAGATGGAGACTAATACAAACCCTCATGAAGATAATCCTCAGGACTCTGAGTGAGATGTGCAAAGGCCAGAGGCTAACAATGAGCAGAAGAATCAAAACAGGAATATTGAGGACTCACTTGGCACACCTGAGACCCACTGAACAAGCAATACTTACCACCACAGACCTCTAACATTGTTGAACCAGTTACCCAAGGGATCCCACATCTGACAATATAGCATAGCACTGTTTTAAGCCATCATGAAGCGATAGCTGTTCAAGAGGACAGCTGTGTCTAAAGAATACAACTGGCATGATGGAATTAGAGCCTTCCACAGAGCTATCACTGCAAGAGACACAGTGCTGTCCATGATGTTTCAGCAAAACAATTCCTGCTGCAGCCTTTCAGTCAGCAATATCTACTGGAAAGGATGCAAAAATGGATACCTTGCGTAGCAGTAAATGTTCAAACCAGCCTTTCTGCTAGTGAAAAAGGGCACTGATTAATGAGCTGGCACACACACACAAACCTTCTATTCCATCAACTCTCCAGGCTGGCTTAAAACCCCCAGAATTTTGGAAATCACGATTGCTCCTAGGGGACTATCTCTGTCTGGTTAGTTTATTTGTTTGCATGTACATTCGGTAACTAAGGTCAAAAGTTTTATAGCAGTAACTGTCTCTGAACTGTTACTTGGCTTTGATTTTTCAGCTATGGCACTGAGACTTTTATGCAATATTGTTAATAATAGAAATGCACTTTGTTTTAGTTTTAACTAATTATAGATTTCCCTGATGCAGTGTTTCATGTGGGTAAAAGGTAATTGTTATGGCTTTATAAAATCTAAGGATTAAATTCTGCCTTTAATTACATAGAAATCACTGATGATGCAGAGGATTCAATGATGTCAGAATTCATTACAATTATGGTTTAAGCCATAATGAGATTAGGTAAAATACTTGATGTCAAATCATAGTGACACAAACATACTCTACAACTTCAGAAATGACTGCCTGGACCTGGGCTGAATAAATATCACAGTAGCACAGTGGAGTTCGCACAGAGACAGCTGATTCCAAGCTACAAAATTCAAATCACTTCATTTGATCAGTGTGAGCACTGTGAAGCCCAGCATCCAAGCCTGTACTTACACATTCAACATCACTCTTATTCCACCCAATTTCAAGACCCTTACAGAGCATTTGAGACAAAGCACAAAAGTGTTTTGTTCATATAAATTTTAAAGAAACATCCGATCATAACATTTCAGCCTCCTTTGATTTTCTAAAGGAAGTAAGTCAATACAATTATTTAATATTATCATTCACTTTAGTCTTAGCATGCATACATAGGGCAAATACTGTCTGGGAAATCCGGGAACAGAACTGATGTCATCTAACTAAACTCACTGTGCAAAGGATTCGCAGTCAATGTTTCAGACACACTGATGTGTAACTTTATTTAAAAGTTCCATCCATAAGACAAGAGGGAGAAAAGTACTCTTAAACACTGAAGAAAACAGGCATTTTCACCTTTAATATAAACTGCAAAAAGAAGCACCACCACAAGCATCTAGCCCACAGGACCTCCCTGGGCATGATGCCATCAGCACCATTGCTTTCCATTATCAGCGAACATTTGCAAGAATTATGATGTTCAGGTTCCATTTTGAACTCCCGTTCATCAGACTGTATAAACTTGTCCTTTTTCATTTTCTTCAAACTGCAATTTGGCAGAGGAGTGCTGGTGGGTGGGGAACTTTTGGAAAGATTATTATTTTTAAAATTCGGTCTTTTCAAACTGTTCTAAATACAGCAGTGGGGAATATGCCCTGAGGAGCAGTGCTGTTGCATGTCTCTCAGGGGAGGGGTATTGACAATTAGATATTGTCAGTGTCTTATTCAGGTCAAGAGGAAAACAAGCATTCGTGTTTCAGGCTAATTCATGGAAGGCCTCTGGCCCAGCAGCAATGATGAGTTCAAGGTGATGCTGTGGGGCCAGGAGGCTGGGAAGCTGTCCATCAGAGGCTCCCGAGGGTGGCCTGTAGTCCTCTTGCAACACACAGAGCTTTTGTGTGCATGCTGAGAAGGACCTGGGGGTTGTGGCTGTCCTCTGCAGAACCAGCTGATTGTCAAGACCGTAGTTACTGTAGCGTCTCCTCCAGCATTTTGGGATGGGGTGAATGTCCAGGCACTCGGGATCTGTCAGGACCAGCCTGCCCCTCCACAGCAGTCAGGCATTTTGGCAAGTCTCATGGCTGTGCCTTTCAGGCTCTACTTCTCCAGCCCTTCCCATTACTCCACATGACAGCAAGAATCCTCTGTAAGAGCTGGCCCACGAGTGCAATATTTCCAGAACCAAGAGGAACTTCTGCTTTCAAAAGCAGCAGAAGCAGTACACGTCCCATCTCATGGTGATAGAGTTGAGCACAGACAGGAGAGCAAATTCCTTCTCCAACCAGGGGCCAAAGTGATGGACAGCCTGAATCTTGGAGATGAATTCCAGAGGCAATATTAACAGTTAAATCTGAGAAAGAGAGTGATAAGGAGTGATAACCAACAACAGTTGAAGCAGCCTAAACACCAATTTGCAATGCTAATGCCCTGCTAGAATCCTCCTGAAAGACCATAACAGCTACGTGTCCTCACCCACCAGCACATCATCTGCCTTCTTCACCACAGAATCCCAGAAACCCCAACCACAGGCTGCCTAGAAGGAGCTCAGGACTGTGGTCTAGAAGCAGTGACCTTCTCTTCACTTTCAGATCTCAACTCATTCACAAATCTCATTTCTTCTTCTTAATCCTTTTGCTCCTGCCTGCACCAACAGTGCCCAAGAGGATGCTACAGATAACAAAAAAAAAACCAGTGAAAGTGTTTGCTGGGGGCTGAGGGGGCTAACACAGGGCAAGAGTTGCTGTTGTGAAGAGCTGAATGCACATACTTGGAGACCTCAGTGTTGCCTGAACACTGAAGGGTGGTACAATGACCTTTAAATACTTTGGCCTGATGGAAACGTTCCAGGCTAACTGGAAAAAACGGCCTTTGGATCAGGCCCTTATCCCTTAGTTTCCACACTTGCCTGCTTGTAAAGCCCCAGTGCTCATTCAGCCCCAGTCTGGAAAGATGTCAGGGATGTAGAGCTAATAACAAAACAGGGGCTTGAAATTCAGGGCAGAAATTTTATAAAACAAAATTTCTAATTATTTTAAAGAACAATGTATAAATGGATGTTGCTGTAAACCTGTGCTGATTTGGGTTGGATTGTGGGGAGCTCCTAATGGATGCTGTACATTGTAAGGTCCCTTCCTCCATCCACCTAAAAAAGAGATTCAAAGGATGCACGAATTGAACTGCTGGAAGCTGATCCTTTCAGCCCTGAGATAGAGTGACCACCTTCACACCTGTGTTAGTGGATTCAGCACGTTTGCTCATTTGCATTTGCAGGACTGATTTATTTGGGTACCGTTTCATAGTACATTTAATTTACCATCTACACAGCAAATGTGACACAATTACCAAATATGTAAAGAAGATAGATATGACATGCAGCTGTATCTATATTTCCTCCTGCGCTTCTTAGAAACTTCATGCAACTACAGAGCCCTTTTGATGAAGACACTGTTGCCAACTCCTTTACACAAAGAGAAGTTGCTGGCAGGCTCTTATCTCCTCCATCAGCAGAGTGTTCCTGGAAGCAGGACAGTCCGTGGCCAGAGATAACACATCATGGAATCTCCTGCACCTGCTGGGCTGCAGCATCCTCCCTCCTGGTCACGTGTGAGCTGTGGTGACAGGAGATAGTACTCCCTGTCCCTTCTCAGCCTGTTGCTCTCTGTCCCACAGAGCAGAAGTGGTGGCTGTGGCGGTTTCCATCTGCTCGAACACCATGAAACCCTTTCAGAACCTATTTTGGAACAGGATGCTTTTCAGTCACTTGCCTTGGGAAGGTGTTCATATAAACCTTGCAAGGAGGAAGTAACTTCTAATATGCAAAACAAACAGTACCTACAGGTCATAGCGGTTATTCTGAGGAGACAGGTTTTATGCTGATTAGTGACAATCATTCCTAATTCGAATTACTGACAATCTTCTGCTGCATTACATTCTTATTGGGAACCAGCACTAGACGTGATTTATTTTACAATACCCAGAGAGTAGATGTTTCAGCCATGGGGAAAATGTATCTTTTATGTCCCTTTCCCACTGCCCATCTCTCCTTCCCTATTTCTAGCACACAGATGGCATAAGTCTTTCTCAGCAGCTGCTTGGATCACCAAATTTGAGCTGAAGAAATCAGTGCTCTTAGTATATCATTGTCCAGAATGGCAACTGCCACATAAAATGTGCCATAACACACATGGCTCGCCATCAGTTGCTCTTACCCACCCTACATCATTTGAATTACAATGAACTCAGCACCCCTGCCTTGGAGATCTTGCAGATCAAGCCCAGTTATATGACTCCCACTGTAAGCTCAGCTTTCAACCTGGCCAAAAGTCAGGCAGTAAACAGGAGACATAAGCCAAGTAGATACAGGTTTGTATTGCTGTTTCTAGTCACTGTCAGCACCCAGAGAAGAGGTGACCAGAACGGGGCTGATTTAAAAGCCAATTTTCAAAAGGTTGTGTGATTATTTCTTTAAATCTGGGCAAAAATAAATCAACCCCCGAATTACACTTCTATTCAGCTCTGAGGGCTGCCACCCTGCTGTTCTAGCTACGTGGAAAGCCAGGGCGCTGCTTCTGTTCTAACATTTATTTTCTGCATCCTTGTTTTATTTTTAACAGCTTACAACAGAAAAAAAACGCGTTATCGCATGACTGTCTAAAGCAAATAGTACATTGTGGTTTTGGGCTTGGACACTAGAACGTGTAACTTCCCAGCAACAAGGACTGTTCTCTCCGTAGGGCACTTCTGGTAACTCATCTCTCCTAGTGAGAAGTAAGGAAAACTGTCACCTAGCGAGCAAAACAGCAAGTCCTTACAGCCCTCCCAGCTGAGAAAAAGCAGAGAAACGACAGCAGACTGCAATTATTGTACCAGACATAACGCTGCACAGAGAGCAGCAGGCCTCACTGATTAACACCAGCACTGGGCCTTGGACAACTGGGATATGGTCTGACCTGCTAGAGGCTACTATGCTCCCCCAGCCAAGTCGTTTCACTTTTCTGCACTTGCATTTCCCACTCTGTGAAAACGAGTGTGCTGTGGTTTATTTTTAAGCATTTCAGCAACTGACATACTGTACCTCAAACTCCTTAAATGGTTACATCATTTTCACTGCTATGAAAAGTTGACTAAAACGGCATTTCAAAATCCCTCTCTATGTATTGTACTTACTGTTCACAAGTCTGAGTGTGGTTTGACTTCTGGCATCCGCAGTTTGGTCTGCTGGGGTTGTGTGACTTCAGCCAGCAATTGTTAATGAACGTGGGTCTTCTACAGATTTGAAAGAGTTGCATAATCAATGGAAATATAACCAGTGCAGCTTTAAACACTGATCTATACTTCATTTGTGTAGGTCCTGTTTATCAGTGGCTACTCCTTTGGGAATATTAAGAACCTGTGAAAGTTAACAAGTGTCCTTTTGAGGTGCCCCATTAATTTGGACCTCTTAAGATAAAGTTTTGAATCCAGATTGATGACGAATATCCATGTAAAATGTCAAAAATCCAAATAAAACATTTTTAAGAAAAACTGTACTTTCTGTCCTCGTGAAAGACACCATATGGCCATGCTCAGCCCTTGGATTATTTGTTCATTATTGCCAATTTAGTCAGAAGCTGACAGGCCCAGTTTTGCTACCAAAAAAATGACCAGAACCCAGCAAATTGTTTTGACAACAAAAGTATCTTCGGCACGATTTGTCCTGCTAATAGCTTGGATTTTCTTAATTATATTTGACCTAAACTACCTTAAAGTTAGAAACTCATCAAGTAAACCTGGTTTGCCTCTTCTCAGCTTTGCCATGTTTCCTCAGTGTGCTGCTGCACCCAGCCAGCCATCGAGCTGTGGAGCAGCTGAGCCCAGCGGTCACAGGCCGTGAGGAGAGATGACGGTGCGGGGGAGGAGGAAGAGATGATTACAACACGTACTGAGAGAAAAATGGCCAGGACTCAGTTTAGCTCAGCTCTAGTGAAGTTAGCCCAGACTTACCAGAAGCTGAAAACCGTGACAGCACTACCCTGAACACACTTTCACAGGCAAAAGTCAGCAGGATATTCAGTAGTCACAACACTGAGACAGCCCCTGTAGGCAGGTACGCTCACCGTGCACGGCAAGAATGATTCACGTAGTTCTGAGTGCTGATAAAGACAGTATAAAACCACCTTCCCATGATAATAAGGAACCTTTATACTGCTGGAGCAAAGCAATATAATTCTTCAGCATGATTAACATCACTGATTATTCATGCTGTCTCCTGAAGATAGGCCAGATGGTTTATTTATCAATCCATGATTTTGAGCTTTAAAAAATCTGTCCTCCTAGTAAACGAACCAAAGAATCCACGCTATTAGCAATGCAGTAATGCTATTAGGAGGTGAGCAGGAGAACAGCCTCATCTTGTGCAAGTGGATGATGCTGGGAAGTCCAACACAGAACAAAGGTGGTACACACTTTCCCTCAGAGGAAGAGTTAGGCTAATGCAGATGAATTCACTGGAACTCAAGTCAAACATCAGTCATTCTTCATCACCTCCCATTCCCCTCTCCTGCCTGGGACCTTTGAGTTTAAATGAAGGGTCATTGGCCTGTATCCTAAAGGCGGGTTGCTCTTCAATGTCAGTAGTGTAGGATAAACACCTGTTATGTGGATCTCACTAAAACGGGGCACAACCTGCCCTGTGCAAAGCCATTCCCAGTATGGGGGTCTATTACTCCAGCTCTAAACCAGCAGTGAAGAAGCTTCAATCACTGAAGACAACTTTACTAATCATTTTTTCTAATCATTCTGTAATTAAGCAGTTTTCTTGCTGCACCAGCTGTAGTGCAGCTTATCTTTCAGCACTGTTTCCTGCTCTACCCTTCACCACCACATCTAGAGTCATGATTTTTTCCCTACTGTAATTGTTGTAATCCTACCACTGTTTAAGATGTTGATTTCAAATGTAATACCAGAGCCATAGCAACAAATTTGCAGTAAAATGTGAAAATTAAGGAACTGCAGAGAGTTCCATGGAAGTATTATATATAACGAAAAAGTGGATCCTTATGTTAAAGTTAAAAGCTAACATTTAAAATCTGTATTCTTTCTATTACTTGCACACTTCTGTTACTGAAATCAGAACAGTGTCTTCCAGTAAAATCTGGTCAACTAAATGACTCATATGATTTCTGAAGTGACCATGGATTGCCTCTGAGCTGCCTGCACTCACAGGAGTTCTCGTGTCCAGGGGCGGACAAGAGAAAAAGGGGAACTGAAAATGGCTGACTGTAAAGATGGCTGCGCACCCCACTTCCTTATTCATACCAAAATAAAAGAGAAAACATCATTAGCCATTTTAAAATTTAAGCCCCGGGCCTGGGAACAGCAGCAGGCATGCACACGAGTGCACGCTCTTCATTCATGCTGGTCCCGCGTGCTGGGCTCACACCGCGACACACGCAACGGGACTTCTGCATTCGAGCCTTCCCCTGCACACACCCCCCCTCAGCAGGCACTGACACTGGTGTGCTTTACTCAGCCACTCTGAGGCTTCCCACCGCCCTGTTTACATGCAAGTACTGCCTGCCTTTCTGCCAAGCCTTGGAAAAATGGAAGCTGATAGCAAAACATACCTGTGCCCCGAAAAATCCAGGAAAACGTTTTCAGGTGATACCTGGCCCGGCTCTAGTGCTGGTGCTCAGCCTTGAACGCCTGACCAAAGCCTGCTTTTTGGGCATGGGAGAGCTTGCTCATTGCAAGGGCTGGCAGGGAGAGCAAGCGGAAGAGGAGTCACCCCAACCTCTCTCCATTTCCAAGCACCTTGCAGCTCGCTGCTTCTTAGTAAGGGCCACTACTCAGAGCCATCTTACAGGTCCAAAGTTCCAGCTCCAAAAATAAAAGAATGTAAGAATAGCATTGATTGAGCAATGCGTAAGTGAAGCTGTTTTTAAGCACAGACAGTGAGTGACCGAGAGAAACAGTGAACTTAAAAATGATAAAGTTTGCACAGAGGAAATCCTACAGAAACTGCAGTGGGAAGGGAACACTTAAAACCACTGGAAACCCTTGCCTTCAAGAGGCAGAACAACCTTTGTTTTGGGAGAGTAGGGATTTGATGGGTGATGAGCACTTCTCCCAGCTGTGATGAGGAGAGAGAGCACTGTGGTCCCCAAAGCAAATACAACAGAGGACTAAATTCTGTGCAAATCCTGTTCTCCACGTGTTTTTTCCTGCAGGGCAGAATCTACTGACTTCATTAGAACTGCTACATTATGAATGACAGTAGATCTAAACCCAGAGAAGAAAAATACTGTGTTTAGAATTTCTGTGTTCAGAATTCTCTGCATTTTCAACACAGATTTACATTCTCACCCTTTTGAATGCCAATGAATATAATAATGCTTGAAAGAGCATGATGTTCATCCTACATAGGCAAAGTTTCCTTCCTGCAGAGTTTGAGCTATTAATACAATCAGCCAAATCCTCTGTGGGAGGTAAGGGTCAACATGAAATATCTAATTTTCTGACAAATTATGTTTTCCCTTTATAAAATTCTAGAAGAAGAGTTATAGGGAAAAAAAAAAATGTAGGCCACGCCACAAATCCTGCATGGGAAGAATGGCCCAGACTAGTTTAACTTCTTCCCAAGACATACCCTGGAGCAGGACTTCTCACACGTGCACTCCAGGGAACTGAACTGTCAGAGGACAGTACCACCATGAACAGGGCTAGAAATACAGGTGTTACTTTTACTATATCTCTCAGTCCTGTCCTGTAGCTGAAGATCTTTCCATGCCACTGTACGTTTACAGGAGAGAGCAACAGGCAGCCAAAAATAATGCACACACTGAGGCACAGAGCAGAAGAAAATATAGAACCATAATACTGGGAGTTTTAAGCCATGAGAAAATCAGAATTGAATTACTTGTGTCTCCCAGAGAAGGAAAAAGGTGCATAAAAACCACCTGTTAAGGACACTTAAGGCCACACAGGCTTTCTCTTCCTGACCTTACTTAACCTCAACGCTTTCATCGTCTTGCTCAACCCTGCAATCATCTATTGTAATAAGGGGCAAAACAAACTCCTCTTCATCGCTAAAGTCATGTAGAGGAAAATTATAGCTTCATTCCTTTGGAAAAACACTAGCAGATTGTTATCTTGACACTGATCATGAACAACACCGTGAGCATGAAGGATTGGACTGAGCTGTTTCCTCTGCGACCTCACCGTTCTGCCCTGCACAGCCCGACATCTACAGGAGTCTTTAGAAGGGGCAGCAAGCACAGCTAGAGCAGGTTGGGGCTGAAGTACAGAACCACATCACAGCTGCAACTGAAAAGCATCAACCACTCACAAAGACACACTGGCCTCATTAAAATGAGTTTAAAGCTGATTCGGTGACTGCATTTTAAAGCTGCTTAAAATTCACCCAGTGTAATCTACTGTGTCACCCAGCTAGATCCGGATTCATTGATATGGGTTGTTTTGAGTGAAGGGCATCTATGCTGGGAAAGAGAAAAGGGAAGGGTGTTACATCCATGCAAAAATTTGGACTTTTGAGTTTGACTTGAATGAGGGTCTTACGCACTCAAAGAGGTTTTGTTTCCCTCTCAGCCTTCTTCCTCTGCCTCACCTACCACAACATCTCTGTGCACAACTCAGGGTAGGCAAAGGGGGGCTCTGATTTGGGAGCACAAGATCTCCTCCCATACAGGAGCAGATACTGATTGCCCGCTACCACAGAGAATCTGCTTCTAAGAGCAGTCGGAAGTCCTTTGGGGTGCTCAGAGCCTGCAGAGCCTCTGCAGCATCATCAAACCATGAGCAGCTGAGTCAAGCTCCTACTCCCCTCCCCTCCTGCCGCTGTCAGACCCAGCTCTGCCCATTAGCAAAGCAGCAGTGCTGTGCAGAACTAAACTTGCTTGTCAAGAGATTAAGACCACCATTCTCCACAGTAAAGAAAACAAGCAGCAGTAAGCCCTGCTTTGTCAAGAAATCAGCTGAAATCAATGTAAACACCATGAAAGCATCCATAGCTGGCTTGTACTACCCTTCTCTAGGAGCTCTGCCCCCCTCTGAAAGGTGTCTGTAGAAGGCCACTAGCAGAGCCAAGTGAATCACCCCCCTCTGGCTCCTATAAGGGCTTTGGGAACCTATCCCTATTATTCCACACCTCTCTGCAAATCTCCTCTTAAGGATTATAAGCTCTTTCCCAACCATTGGAAATTCCAGTTCCAGATGCCTGACCTAAATGCACAGGCCCAGTCCAAAGGGAGTGGAGGGGGACATCACATTTATTTCTCAATTGATTAAGAGACGAAATGAAACTGAGTCAGACAAATCCCTTGGTTTCCTCACACTCCACTCCCTTTGCTCTGGGGAGCTCCAACATGCCGGGAGGGGAGATAACATTTGGCAACAGCAAAGAGGAGTGTGCAGGAGAAGAAATAGGGAAGTCCAACCCCCAAAAAGTTGCTGTAAAATCTGACTCTCAAAGATGGGCTGGTGAGATTGGGAGGAAGTGGAAAATCATCGTGCCAGGAAGGCTCCATTTGCTAGTCGGGGAGCAGCAAAGCTGGTCGCTGCTGGCGGATGTTCCTGGCTGTGTTATCTCTTCCTGCCCAGCTGCCCAATGGGAGGAGGAGGATTTAGTCAGTCCATGGCCTCTCCACTTCCATATGCTGCCCCCTTTGAAAGAGCTCCCTTGTTTTCAGCCTGGGTACTTTCTCCTGTCAGAAAGTTGGTGCAACTGGTTCCCGCAGCCCCCTGCAAGACCACAGCAAGGGCAGAGAGGGGTGTAGTGCAGCACCAGCCGTGCCCTGACAGGCCCCAGTGGCCACTGGCAACTGATTCTGACAGAGCAGCCCCCAGGATGCTGCAATCCCTTCTCTAATATTGCTCTAATCAGTGCTGGGGCCAGCTCGTAACCTGTCCTCAGATCAGGGAGCCATAATTAATTGGCTGCAGCCCCCCTTAGGATCCAGGCACAGCTCAGATCCTGGCCTTTGCAGTCTGACTTGAGGCTAACATTTATCTAACATCGCTGTGATTAGTTTTTCCCTAGTGCAAATCAAGACTGTTAGTGGTGCATGTTAAATAGAAAAGATATGAGGACAAAAGTATGCGGTTTTCCCTAAGTTCTGCCTACTGTTGAGGCAAGTTTCTGTTGCCTGTTTACTTTGCTGTGGTATGAAGGCCCTGCCTCAGTGAGGAACCTACAGAACTGGGGCCATACATAAATCAAACCCAAGCAATGCAGAAAAAGTACAGTATGCATTTCTTCCATAAAAGTAACAGTAAATAATCTACTAAGTTAATGGTTCACTGATGCAACTCAGCTCAAGAGGTGGAAAAAAACCTAGGGAGGTTTTATCTATGACCCTTGGCTTGGGTCTGAGATAACAGTTCTAACCGAAGAGCAAAGGTTAACTGTAATAGAAAATGTCTGTATTGCTATAGCTTACGAGGCACGTTCTGATTCTTTTTTGTCAAAATGAAGACAAGTTCTTTAATTATGGCAACACAGCCATAAAAAGCCGATTGCAGAGAAATATTTTCAGTGTTTCTCCAGATACCACAGAAGAAGAAGACAAGACTAGGCAGAAAGAGAAGATTTGGAGCAGGGGGGAAACTCCATCTTCACTTGAAAACATGAAGAGAAGCAATAGTCAGGAGAGCTCTCCTTGATGGGAGTAATATCCTTTTAGACAAAGCTAGACATGGTAAAATTCATGTCTTAAAAGTTGTAACAAAGCACTATGAGCTAAGTATTATCCTACCAGGCAAAGCATAAGCAAAGAAGCAAGATGCAAAAAATTAGGCAAATGGGAGAAACTCTTCAAACAGATGTTGCTCCCAGATAGCACAAAAATGTAAAGGAGAGCAGGGCATAGTGCTTCAGCCCAGGGACCAGCCTTCAAAATGCAGCTGGGGGGAAATACATGAATTTCCCAGCAGAAAACCTAACGAATGCAGTGTAAGAGTGGAGGGGACTGCAATGGCTTTGTTGGACTGACAGATGCTGATACCTTGGGACACACTGAGAGGAGGGAAGTGGACTCCTGGCAGTCACAAACAGCAGGTCCCTGCTCTTGACTGGTGTTAGAATGTACCAGTGCTGAACTGGTCAGCCTGCACAGAAAGAGAGTGAAAATAGAACGACAGTGAGGGCAGCAAGAGAGACTGACAAGAACAAAAAAATAAAAAATAAATTGAATGCAGTCTGTCTCCACTGAGAGGAATTTTCATGTGGTTTTTCTGGCATTGTCTTTTGGAAAACACTGGGGGTTTGCTACCCTTTCAGCTTCTGGAGTTCTCACAAAACCTCCAAACCAGGTCTTTATTTATAATAGGAATTTTGAAACTATTTTTTGCATTCTTTTAGACTCGTTCAATTCTTGACCCCAATTATATTGAATAATGTGGTTACAACTAACATAAATATAGTTCTGTTATAAATCAGGACATGTTTGCCTGGAGACAGCCCTTTTTCTTCCCCTTGCTCATGTTCCTCAGCTGTCCAAATACATCCCCACACTGCCTGGAACCTGCAGCACAGTCACTCTGCCACAGCTGGTGGGGGCAGAGGTAATGGGCTGCAGGCTTCTCTCCTTCTGTGCCCAGCCAGACAGCCTGTGGGTGCTTCACTTTACACTGTGATGCTTAAAAGGCTGAAAGAAGATCATGTTCCTGTGAGAGGTATTTGGTCTCCCTACCAGGGATGAGGGGGTCTGTGTCAGTTTGATAAAGAGTCAGTAGCTGGCTGGCTGATTCCTTGTGGCACAATTCAGTCTTGGCTTAATTGGAGCAAACATCTTGTTGCATCTCTGTGCAGAGAATAAATGATTCCAGGAATGCAACTGTAAGTGAATATTCAAGGCTCTACGCAGAGGGGATTATTAAAAAGCCAACAATTGTCATCAGATATCAGTGATACCACAGTTGAATAGAATAGGAAATAAAATCTTCACTCTGCTGGTGAATGCTGATCTTAACTGGCATGCTGCTCTGGGACATCAGGTGTCATATCAACACCAGGACAGCTAGGGGAATTAGGAGCCCGACAAACCATTTCCACAGTTCTGCCCTCCCCACTAAACAGAAGACTTGTCAGAAAGATTTTGCAGTAAATTATACAAATATAAAGGGCAGCAAACTGATGGAGAAAAAAGGGCTCAGCCACCTTTACAGAACTAATTTCTCACCATGTCCCTTGTGACTCTTTTTTCATCTTCACCTCCTACTACGAACTTATCAAAACAAACCCCTGAGTCATTCCAGAGCAAGAGGATCAGTTCAGCATCTAACATTTTCAGGTTCCACTGGAATACAAGAGCACAGAAGTGGTCCCAGGAAAACCTACTCTCAGGAGGTTCCCACCCCAGGTTCCCACTTCACTGGAAGTCACGGTGGATAAGCACTGGCAAGGCTTAGTGAAACACCTACCTGCACTTACCATGTCAGTTCAGGATCTGCTCCTCCAGAAGTGTATTTGTGCTTAAACTCCTGCTCAAGTCAGCAAGACAACAGAATGTCCCTAGAAAAGAATCTTTGGCACCTCATATAAGACTTTTAAAAATACATATGAGTTTTCAAATGCCGCTGAAACACCACCAAGCCCCAAACTGTCATTAGCAAACATCAGTCAGGTCAAAAAGAAGAGAGCTTAGCCTTCTGCCTGTAAT
Organism: Pseudotriccus pelzelni; assembly: GCA_035584735.1. Classification (NCBI taxonomy): domain Eukaryota; kingdom Metazoa; phylum Chordata; class Aves; order Passeriformes; family Tyrannidae; genus Pseudotriccus; species Pseudotriccus pelzelni. The sequence goes on from JAWMRA010000020.1 coordinate 2,591,990, forward strand.
GAGCTCTGGAACTGGAATTCCACTGTTTGAACCAGTTTCTCAGATGCCACAGAGTTTATCTGAGATATACATTTGCATAGTAAGCTGGTGGCAAATCTATTTGATTAGGAGCTGGATCAGGACTGAATTTGATGTTTTTATTGCTTCCATTTTATTAGGACCAGGAAATTCTGTTTGATCGAGCAAAACTTACTCTAACAACATGTTTGACAGAACTCACTGCCTGGAGATACAAAAGGCAATAAGCACCAGAATCCCAGCGGCTTTTGGTCTGAATGCCCCACACCAGCGTGGCTGGCAAGGCCTAGCTCTGTGCAGCAGGAACTGCCTCCACCTTCCCACACCACTCAAGCAGGTAAACAACCTCAGTGCTTCCTGCAAACAGAATGGTCTCCTCACGGAACGTGGTCTCCTTCCTCTGCCAAGGCTGTTGCCTTCAGCCCCCACCTTCACCAACAGCTCAGGGGCCAGAGCATTCACTCAGAACAGCAGTGAGGAAGGGAAACAGGTTCCATTCCCTCCTGTGATTGACGGACATACCTGCTACCCCACGGACACTGGAGGAAGGGCTCTCTCAGCTTTGCTGGGAGCCGCTGTTCAACTTTGCTTTGAATCATTAAACAGTGACTGAGCCAGAAAAGGGGGGTGGTACAGGGAAAGAGACTATTTCTCAACATGAAGCTAAAAAAGTGAGGCAACCTACAAGATTCATGAACTCCTGCCTCGGCTGCATCCACAAACTTAGGACGTTAGCTACGGTTCAATACTTACAAAGTGCACTACCACAAACTGTCCACTTCCCTTGATCCCTGACTGTGTAGTAATTATGGCTCTTTTCTGTGTATTCCCTGTTCATGGATGTTGAACTTAGAGATTATCTACTCAGGGGCAGATTCTGATTCATTAACACAGAAGAGGAGCTATTTTGTGAATAGTACATCTGAGACTAACTGGACTTTCAGCTTTACTGCCCAACTCTATACTTTCTCTCACCAAATGGTTAACTGGGAGTAAAATACTGGAGGATTATTTTTATCCACTGGGGGTTTATTTCAAAATACCTCCATGCTTTCAGAACATTGAGTTTAGAAAGTTCACCCATTAGAGTGCAGTACATTGGCGTGAAGTGAAAGTTTGCAGCTCCATGTGATCCCGGAAGCTCTGCAATACAGGCTGAAGTGCTGTATCACAGTTTTGCAATTAGATTCATATTCTAAAAAAGAACTGAGATAAACAAAGAAGTAGTCCTCCTACAGTATGGCAAAGAACTACGAGAATTAATATGTAATTCAGAGACAGTTGCTTCCCAGCCTTTGATCATTACCCTGGGCTTAGCAACAGGGGAAAGAAGGTCGAGTGAGAAAGTCATCTTTGGACACACTGTAGTAGGTCACACTGATGAAGATCTTGCCACTGGAGTGAAATCCACCTCTTGGTACCTCAGGAAGCCTGCATGCATTCACAGTTCCTGAATCTAGTTCTTCACACTGTACTGAACTAACACTGAGCCAACATCAACCCTGAGATGAGCTCAGCTGGTCACAGCATGGTGCCAATAATGCAAAGGCTGTGGGTCCCCTCGACGGGCCATTCGCTTGAGAGCTGGACTCCATGATTCTTGTGGGACCTTCCAACTCAAAATACAGTGAAAAGTAGAAAAAGGCCACACCAACAAGGAGCTTCAAGTTGCACTAAGTGATGGCTGCTGCTGCAAGGGGTAGGTCTGACCACGTTATCTCCTACCTTGTGCAAGCTCTAATCCCTGTGTGACTGCACAGGCAGCCAGATCTGGGAACGGATCCACATAAACATCAACCCAATGTATTAGTTAGCCCATGTTCTCCACACCACCCCATCAGCACAGGTGCTGAACACAGCTGGGGCAGTACAACCAGTGAGACACCTTTCTCAGGAGGAGCCCACACCTGAATTAGCACAAGGCAGTCATGGTGCTGCAGGCTAAGAAACTCTGCTGTCACGCTAACCTCGTGACGCAGCAGTCAGTGGGAATAAGATGACAGGGCAGGTGCTGAGTGGATATCCACATGGCACATATCTGATGTACAAGGGTTCAAATGGAAAATTAGGTCGCTCTTATGTGCCATTGTGAAATTCTCTCGAGTGTTTCATAAACAAACATTTGCATCTTGGACACCTTCTAACATTTCTTCAGATACCATGTTGAGCAAACTGGATACATATGTTTTCTTTGTAAAGTTTCCAAACACAGTTGCCTCAACCCTTGATTCAGTGTCAGTGGGAATCTAAGCTAGGTAAAAGACCTCAAGATTGGTCCCTTTGGGTAAAAGAATTCTGTGAATTATTAATCCAAAAGATGTGGCACAATGCAATTTTGTGTTTTGCAATGGCAGGCATCGCACAGGTATCGATACTCCGGTGCTGACTGTGCAAGCCCATCCCAGTGTGTGCAGGGGAAGAGCACAGCCTGTGCAACCTGCCATGCCAGACCCAGGACTGTGCCCTGCCACTGGCCAGCACCATGTGCACACCCATGCTGAGTGAGCTGAGGTGGCAGCATCTGCTGCCTGCCCCCCACAGCACCCCCGAGCTTCACTCGTGCACAAACTCATCCAAACAGGAGCTTGCAAAGGGCCTCACTTCTCCCCGGTACCCGCCATACAAGCATCACTGGAACCACCACACTTTTTGGTTAGCAGAGGTGACTTCAGCTCTGTGCAGGACTGTATTCCAGACAGGGAATCTAAAGAGCTTCTGTGATGCCCTTTGCTGGAAATGGGTGGCACCCTGTACAGTCCATGTGCCATGGGCCTCAGAATTGTCTTGTTCCCAACTCTTATATTTAGTTCCTCCTTTTTTAACCCAAGGAGCCTTTGAGGAGAGAGCAGAGAAGCAGTTGTATGACTCTAGGTGATTTCTATTCATATATATATATTGTGATTCAGGTTACCAGACCAATCTGATACTGTTGGCTCAGGTAATGGCAAACTGGTGCATAAACCCATGGTGGAAAACAATGGGGAGGTTGCTCAGGGCTTGGCAGTTGGAACACAAGCCTTGGGTCAACTACAGAGCTGTAAATCTTGCTTCAGTGTGCTTAAAGGGAGTTGCATGGGAAAATTTAACCCCAAGATTGTCTCTTGCAAGATATGCCTTGCAAGGGCAAGTTAAATATGCAAGCAGAAACAGTACATTGTGGGGGTTTTTTCCCACCTCCTGGAATAATTTTATAGATACAGCACCAGATTCTCCTTTCTGGATGCATTTTCCATCTCAGGATGATTCTGTATCTGCTCATTTCAAACCAGCAGGGAGATATGGCCTCACATCCACCTAACAGAGCAGGATTTGTTCTGTTGTCTTGTTGTTGAAATTGTGACTACCCTTCCTTCATACCCTTCCTTTGCCTGTGCAGATGCTGACCACAAGGAAAACCACAATGATAAAGCTGTTTTCTCTTATTAGTCCCTTTTTGTAAACAGCACTGGATGTGTGAGCACAGCTCTGTGGTGTGTGTTAAGGAATGGAAACCATCACTGTGAGCTGAAGTCCTAGTTAATAAACTTCTGTTTCTGTAGCTGGCAAGGAAAATGTTACCTAGGTATAGCTTTATTTAGAAAAATCTTTGGGAATTTAGGGGCAAAAATTATGCAGAATCAGGTCCCTAGTTTCCTATACTGACACTATTGTTAGTTTTTTGTTTTCATCCCCCTTTTCTTTGCTTAATTGGGTTATTGACACAGATAAAATATTACAGTATACTCAGCACATCTAGAAAATAGGCCTAATTCATTAGACTGAGTCAATCTAACATATTTTCCAAATTATACTCATATAGTCTAATTTTAAACTGTTTTAATGTATTTTTAAAATGTTTCATATTTTGGCAGAAAAAAAGGGCAGCTAGCAATGGCAGAATAAAGATCCAGCTGGCAAGGAGATAGAAAGGAGAAAACAATTTTGAGAAATACATTGTAAATGGCAAGGAACTAAATATCTACTATAGTGAAAGCAAATGGATTTTAAATAACTCTGCTAAATTGTTTATGTATTTTTTAAATAAAAATAATTAATCATCTTACAAAACCAAAACCTTCTTAAATACAATGTACTTACAGATGTCCTTGAGTGGAAAAGCTTTCTACTGCTCTGGCTTGTAAAAGCAGCACACACACAAAAAAATCCTTCTCTCTAAACCCACATACTGACAAATGTAATTTGGTCTCATACTGCTCTGCTAAATTACTAGCTAGTAACTTTATTACTATTATTTATTAGCTGTCCTAAATAGAGAGATGCAAAAACAGAAAGCCAAGAACCCAGCAATCCTTTACCTCTCACTGTCAGAGATACGTGTTGGACTGATTAGCAGATGAGCTGTCCTTACTGAAAGGAAAAATATGGATGCTTCCAGAGATGCCTGTAACAGAAGCAATAAGAAGCAATCATCATAAAATGGATTTTTAATTTTATTTGGGTTTTTTTGGTCCTGAAAAGGGCATATTAAGAACAAGTGTGTCCCTCCATTTGGTCTTTCCACAGAAAAGTGCAGCAACAGAGACAACAAAAAAGGTTGAAAAGCAAGAAATGTTCAACTGAAAATGAGAAACTTAATCTGGAAACTGTTTAAGTATGTCTCAAATGTAGGCAAATGTCCTGGGTAGGCTACACGTCCCATCATGTGTCTCACTCCACTCTGCATGGATGAAAATTTTGTCACTGGAAACCTTCCCTGCAGTGCATCAGATGTGAAACAGCCCAGCTGGGCACGTCATCCTTGAGGCAGATGTGCTCACAAGAGCCTGCTTCTCAATTCCTGCTCTTAAAACACTGGGGCTTTAGCAGTTTGGGAGAGATTAGGAGGAAAAACAGCCCCACTTGCTTTCAAGATGGGTGTAGAGTAGGGCAGCTTTGGAAGAAGAAGGCGGCTTTCTGGATATCAGATCATGAATCTGGCTACAGAGGAAATCCCTGGGAAAGGCAACTGACACATCCAAAGAAAACAGACCTGAAGTGCAGTGGCCTTGTAGCCCAGGAGCTCAGCCCATGTGCTGCACCCTGCACGTGGCCCGTGGGTCCAAAACACTGCAGTGAGTGGGACACAGGATGGGCAGGCAGTACCCCCAGCAGTGCAGGTGATAAAGAGCTCCTGGCACAAGCATCGACTCAATTTCAGCAGCACAAAACCGACGTAGTACCAGGAGATGGTTTTAGCAGTTCGAATTTTCTCCAATTCCAACACGTCGCTCAAAAATTGCTGTGGGGTGCTCACAATAAAAAACCAGGAAAAAACAAATCAGAAGGTTAAAGAGATACAGCATTACAATTGACAAGATACTAATAGTGTTTGGTGTGGGTTTTTTTTTCTTCATGATTCTGCCAAAACCAACCTATAACCACAGTATTCAATTTTTCAAGTGTGTGTGCCTGAGGCAAGGCAAATTTTTGCACCTACACACGTGGGCTTTTTCCAGGCATGTATGTGGCTGCTGCGAGTGCTATTATCCTTCATTAAAAGTGATAGATCTTCAAGATAAATAGGCATGAATTACAATCCCCCAGCTGAGTCTGGATCTGTTACGTAAGTAGTCGCTCAGTTTCTATAGTTCAGCTTGATAAACATAAAGTTATATGTTCTTTCTCAATGTCTCTCATCACATTATAATTTCTCTTTACCTGGAATCCCTTATAATTTTTCAGAAACCAAAACAGTTTCTCTTACTAAATAGTAGCCAGGTAAAGAGAATACATGCATTATACTGCTCAACAAAATCTAACTTAGTTCCAAAACAACGTTTTTCTTTAGAAAATACTCCAGGTGTAATTACAGGCTCATGCAAGTTTGTTTTTCGGTAAAGGTAATGTAGAATTTTCCTTCATTGAGCAAAAAAATCAGTATTCACTCATTGTAAGAATTCTTGTCTGAGGTGATGACAGGTCACCTAGATACACCAAAAGGCTGGATACACACCACAATGAATCAGAATTACATGGTTTAATCAGACATTAAACAGATTTAGTCACATTTTCACCGAAGTGGCAGTATTTGTTCAATGATCTCCCTTTTTCTTTCCATTCACAGCTAACCTCTCAACCACCTCCTTCCTTTATTTGTTGGCTGGCCTGAAAGCTTCAAGCAAAGCTACTTAAATGGCCATTTTCATGTGGCTCAATGTGGTGCAGATAATCCCAATCCCCAGGAATGAAACCAGTGCAGTGAAAGATGGCAGGCAGGAAAGACACAAGAAATAGTATCCTAAGAGTATCTGCAGCGCAGAAAAGCTGCCCTAACTCTTCTGTATTTATCCACAGGTGAAGTGCTCTGGCAGCAGCCTGTGGTCCATGAAGGCTTGGGGTTTGGCTGAAGGGATGCCAGTGTGCAGCAGGCAAGCGACTGACTGCTGACACCCCCGCACACAGTGCACAGGACATTCTTCTGACATGCAGTGGCTCAACTGGAGTTGGACTCGATGATCCTTGTGGGCCCCTTCCAGCCCGGCATATTGTGTGATTCTGTGAATTATGGCTCTGCCTCCAGATGTTCATTTCCAAAGCCATGGCAAAATCTGCTTTCTCAGACCCCTGGCTGAGTTTGCCTTGTAGGGAGTTAAGGCTGGCTGGAAAAGAGACGTTCCGTTTCAAGCAAAATAATTTCAGTGTTTGAAATTTGTCTTCAACACAATACAAAAGAAAAACAAAACCTCTCAAATATCCTGGGAGACCAAGCCCTGCATCCTCAACTCAATAGTCAGCAGGTTCAAGTCCCTACTCTGAACCAGGAAAACACTGGCTTGAATCAGGATCTCCCACATCTCAGATGAGTGTCCTAACCACTAAGCTTGGGTGGAGCTCTTCCTCTTGCTTTACCCCACCCTGGATCTGATGACACTTTTACGGGCACAGATATATTTGTGTGAAGAAGGAAAAAAACAAAAACCAACAACTCTGATATGAAAAATCACTTCTGGATATTTAGAATTTGCCAGAATCTGCATTTATTCACCCATTTTGAAAATGGGTAAGAACACCATGCTTATCCTTTTTGAAGGACCTCATCAGCAGATACAAGATAGGACTATTCTGCAGTAGAGGAGCAGTATTTGTCAAGTGCAAGAGGGAAATACACCCACTGCACATTTCCAAGTGCTCTGCAGGACTCACCGAGCAGCCAGGGCAAGAGAACAAAGAGATGATGCCAAAGGTTTAAACAGAATATACACTGTCCCAACACTCTTCCAGTCCTGGAAAAGGCACTGTAGGACCAAGGAGATACATATGGAGGTTCCTTTGAGCATCCCTGAGCCATGGAGAGCAGGGCAAAGTGTAAACTGCATCTCATCCTTTCAGGCCAGCTCCATGAGGGCAGTACCCACTGGGCACTGAGAGCTTTTCAGATGAGAATGCCAGGCATTTCAGCTGGTGAATTAACCCAGAGCCCTCATGCCCCACAACAGCTAGATCCTATTATTTCTAGGGCAGAGGTTGAGCGTGCTGAGTACGGTCCCACTCCTCTTTTCTGTACCATGAAACTCAGTGAGAAAGTTGCTGTGAAAACAGCATCAGTTCCAACAATGCTGCTTGCTTTTCTCTTCAACAAGTGTGAAACATAACTGAGTTTTACCAGTTTTGGGGGAGAGGCAATTACAAAATGGTCTGACAAACTGCCACAGGTTTCACCAGGGACCAGCCCAGCCTTCCCTTGGGTGACAGAATGGCTTTGCTTAGGGCTCAGCCAGACAGAATACTCTGTGACCTTGTTCTGTTCATGATTTCCTTTTCTTGATGGGTCTCTTAGCTGTTCCATAGATTCGCCCCCCCTTCTATTTCTCTACACTAACTTTGAGTATTTATTTAACTTTTTAACTACTCTGAACCCTGAAGCTGATGTTGTTACAGAATTAGTAAAGAATCCACATCTCTACGTGAGTGTTGGTAACCATCTCAGAACCAGTGAAGCTGATGTCTTTTTCCTTTGCATGTCACTACACACTGAGGCCAAAAAGGCTTTGCTGGTACACTGGAGTACAGAATGTATCACATGAATATCTACAATCAGGTACTGTAAGTATTTCAAGGTCTCTGTGTGATCCAGTTTGGTTTGTTAATCTCAAACGTCAATTCAAGTCTTCTCTCAGTTTCTAGGGTTCCTCCCTGAGGGTTGTTCAATCCTTGCACCAGATTGTCCCATGTACTTTATAAAAGGCTGGGGAGTCTAAATTAATATTCAAGCTGTTGGAGCAAGGAACAGGTCTCTTCTTAGCTCTTTAAGTGACGCATCCATCCACTTCCCAAAAGATGTTTAACTGCTCACACATCTGCATTTCACAGCGGTCTTGAGAGAACTCAGCACAATACAAATTCGACACACATTTGTATATCTAATACTGAGGGAAAACCATTTCCAAATAGCTGCTTTTTCTTACTGTAACACTAACCCTTTTCCATGCTTTCCCACTCAGTCACTTCACAGAAGACAAGTATGCTTAACTTTTAAAAATTTGTTGTGGATGACAACATCAGGAATAAACACGACAGGGACCTTGCAATGTGCAAACCTTCAATTTTACCTGCCTCTGACCAAAACAGTGAAATGTGAGGGTGGAATTACATTCACTGTGTCAAAACCTTCTCTCTCAGCTACATTCCCAAAACAGAGCATTTTCCTTTACCCTGCATTTAACACAGGTGATGGAAAAGGATTCTAGTCAGTTCTACTCCCTAAACCACAGAAGCTGTCCTTTCACAATAATCTCTTCATCAAACCACCAGATTGTTTTCTTGCTTAATATGACAGACACAATAAAACACTAGGGGTTTTGAGTTTCTTTCCAGAGTTCACAAGGTATGTTGGCTTGCACATACATGCTTTAATGACAAGAGCTAAAACACAGTGAAAAAATATGCAGCAGCATTGAAAGTGATCCAGGATGAGCAATATGATATTCAGCTTTACTAATTAGTGCAGAACATAGTTACTAAATTACCAATATCATTAACACATTGCATGCAACTTTGCATAATAGACTGTAAACTAACCACATTGTAATTCCTGAGAACAGATAAGCACACTTGGTAGATGAGGCTCCTGAAGAAAATTTCCTTAGTCATAACAGGATCCAGCTCTTCTACTTTCCCTCCCCAATCACGTAATTTCTTTAAGCAGATGACATAGATTGGACACAGATTTTTAATACTTTGCTGTTGGGTTTTTCTTCCCAGACAGTAAGAGAATCTTATATGACTCCATGCAAATCTGAGTGAATTTTCTGGATAAAACATTAAAATCCAGGTCACACTGAGTCACTGATCATCTTGTATATGCAAAACTCCACATCACATAGATAAGAGAAGATAAAAGCCTGACAGACTCCCAGTTACTTACCTTTCGTATCACATTATTTATTTCAACTGTATTTGACGAGAAAGGGCATATAACCAAAACAAAGAGAAGGCTTTAAGTAAGAGAAAGCTTCATATATTTTCAAAATTCAGGAATATCAAGAGTTCTTTGGCTAACAGCAAAACAAAACCTCTGCCTGGCTTAGCCTCCTCTGGGGTGGCTGCACTGCCAAACATCACAGTCACAGAATCATTGGGGTTGAAAGGGACCTCTGGAGAGCACTCCCAAATTTGATACAATAATTCTTAACCTGTAAGTGGCCAAGAATTTCCCACAAGCTTCCATGCTCCATCACACTCCTCAGCAGAGATGTGAGCCCCTCCTCTCTAAAGCCACACATGCTACCCTTTGGATTTTGCAGTTTCCTGAGATCATATCTTACAGCATGCTGGGCTGAAAGGCTTTAGCACCCTTTTCCAGACAGCTGGTCCAGCTGCTGGAGAACTTGCCTGCCTTCCAAGAACACCGTGGCCAAGGCATTGCAGGACTAGAGCACCGGGATGATTTAGTGTCACTGTAAGGTGCACGAGTTCCAGTACACAGTGTGGGCAAATCTGGGCTAACACAGGCACACACTTCAGCAAAATTTGTATTTGACCCACTCTGATAACTAAATCTAGAAACTCTTACAGGGATACCAAAGTCACAAATCCAGCTGAGATCCACGCTGGCAGCGTAGCTTTGATGTACTCTGGCTGAAATGCACCTTGTGGGAAGTGCCCTCTCCTTGCATTTAGCAAACATACTGTCTCTGAAGACTTTTCACACCAGCATATACAACCTGAGGCAAAAGCTGGGAGTCACCCACTCCTTCAGTTCTAATCAGGTGCCAGAGAGCACTGACTGAAAGCATTTCTGGTCTCTTCCCATCTCCTCTCTCTCTCATCCCACACACTTTGCTCAGGACAGCACTTTGTGATTTGCCTGCAGTGAGGTATATTCCTGACCAGTCTAAGGCATGGAGACTCTTTAGTGTGGTGCACTTCTCCAAATCCTCTTGCCCATAATTAGCTGGTGTTTAAATACAGTCAGTCGGAGCTGAGTATGTTGTCTGTAAACAATGTGAAGGGAGTGAAAGAAAGTGAAGCCAAACAACTTGACGTCCTGCCAGCCCAGCAAACATCCGAAAGGAGTTTTCAATTTCACATCAACATTCTTTTTCCAAGGAAAAAAGGGAACTTGCACTCTACTTCAAAGCTGTTACAATTCTATACACTGCCTGAAAAGGAGTGTACTTCATCTGAACCCCTCACATTTGATAGAAGAAGCAATGTATGGACACATATTAGAATTGTGATGCTCTTCCATCTCTACCCATCAGCAATTCCTGTTGAAAGGCTTTATATATTCAAGTGCACTGGAAGAGATTCAAGTTTGCCCTTTAACCTGGTGTGAAATATGCTTCTAAGTTAATGTGAAAGTTTCAGAATTTAATGTCATGCCATGCTTTCCTTGCTTTTTATCCTGTAACCACGTGCTTTCATTTCTGTAAATGGTGCCTGAAAAAGTTTGATTCTCTTGCCAAGTTTAGGAGCTATCCAAGGGGGATTTTAGTCTAAACTAATAAATTAAAAATATACATGTTGGTTAAAAGCAGTCATATTTCAAATTTATTTCCACCACTGCAAGTTTTCAAGCCTGTGCCAAGCTACGTAAAACTACTGGGTAAGTAAAACTACTGCTGAGGATATTTCTCTAAGACAATTATACAGGTGCTTTAAAAATTTAGAATTTACAAACATCTGGCAAATTGCCTTCCTTTTTCATCCATTGCTGATTTAATATCCTAACAGATGTTCTGATATTTTCAGTAAAATAATTAGAGTTTAAACAAAAAAGCCTCCCAGATAAGGTCTCCATAACACGACCCCAGTCTCCTGACATGTTGTATCCACAGGAGATGTCTTTATAGATTAACAGGCTTGAGAATTTTCTGCTGGTTCTCCTTGCTGGCCAGACATTCCCTGAACTTTAGTAGCCATAGTCATGACTGAGCTGATAAACCTTGCTAATGAGGCAGGTATATTACATGGACTTAGTACTGTGCTAATGTGTTCATACTCACATCCAGCCAGAGGAGTGTGTGAACCTTTTTTTCCCTGGCAGACATATCCATTGCATTCTATAAAAACAGTGTCTGTAACCTGCAGGCAACTGTGCAATGAGATAGAAGCAACACCTGACAAAACACAGACTGAACGTTCAGCATCCACAAATACTCCTATTGAAATAAGGAGGGCTATGGGCAGGTAAGGTTGGCTCATCCTCAAGGGTACAGTTAATCCAGGTACACACACCATGTGCAATGCTATTTCACAGTCCCTGTGGAGATCACTTACAGCTTTCCCTTAGATGGGTTTTATGGACTTTGAAAGAGCTCCAGGTACTCAACTTAGCAGCTTAGAAGTGTTCTGATCTCAGCGTGGCACACACTGCATGGAAAGCAGCCGGGGTTTCAAACAGGCTCCCCTAATCTTTCACGTTCTCCCTTTTTAAGCCTTCTTTCCCATGAACTCCCAAGTACTTCTTCACAACTGAGTCTCCCCCATCTCAGGTAGCCACATCTTTCACTTTTAAAATAAAGAGACTTCACATAGTCCACGGAGCATTGCCTTTGCATTGGCTCTGCCAAGTATTCTACACCAAAACCACAGTTACTCGTGATACAAGGTGAATTGCTCGGTGTTCACACGCATCACATGCTAAATTAGGATGCCAGAGAATGTCGAATCTGTGTGCTTCAACCCTTTAAGTTTTGGATAGAGAGTAAGTCTTACCACCACACAAATATGATCTACAAGCATTTGGTGGTCTCAAGAATGAGTCTGCAAATGCCATCCTAGCACGGATCAGATATTTTCCTTAAAAACCAAAAAGGAATTGGGAAAAACACACCTGCTTTAGAAACCTGCTCACATGAGGAAAGCTGAGTAGCAGCAATGAGATGCTGCCATTTGTTAGTGCCAATATGAAGACTGCCATTCTGGCCACCAGCTCACATCAATTAGACGAACCGTGGCTGCTGGTGTAATGACGTATTGTTACTGAGGTGTTGGGAGAGGACAGGGCTCAGATGTTCTTCATGAAAGGTAACAGGCTGCCCAGTGAGGTTGCAAAATCTCCATCCTTGGAGATATTCAAGAAATGTCTGGACATGTACCTGGGAAACCTGCTCCAGGTGACCCTGCCTGAGCAGAGTGTTTGTGTAAGGGGCCCTTCACAGGTCCCTTCCTACTGCAGCCATCCTGTGATTCTGGAACGACACAGCTCCTTTCCAGAGACATGAAGATAATGTCCACTGCTCCACACTGACACTGCTTCAAAGCATAAACTGACAACCGATAAGCACAAACACGCAGTACAGATTTTATCACATTTGGGAAGTGGCACTCAGACAGTCAACATGCCAGTCCCTCATCAGTGCTTTATCAGTTCCCTTTAGCCATCACTCAGTGCTGATCCTTGTTGAGCCAAGTTCCTATCTGACACTTTCTTGTGCTGCTACTAACACAGGTGACACTCTGCCTAACAAGACTCAGTGGAGAGCAGAGTCTCTTATGACACACCAGCTCCTTCGTTATGCCCTGGCAGGACAGCATGAGCAGCAGAACAGACCCAGAGACGAATCTGTGCAACCAAAGACCCACCTTGTACCAGGAAATCCAAGGCTGGTAGTTCCCAATTATTCCCACATTATTCTAAACTGCAAAAGTTGAATCTCATGAGGGAGCCACAGACTAAAATCTGTTGGGGGTTTTGTTCGTTTGTTTTTGTTTTGTTTGGGGTTTTTTCAAATACAGACAAAATTGACAGTTTTCAGGAAAGGATTTGGGGAAAAACAGAATGGAGAGTCAGACCTTCCTAGACATAGCCCAAGGTGTAACTCTCTGGACAGATGTTCTATACTGTTTTTCCCCTCTATTCTTCTGCTTGTCAAAGAGCTAAAGACCTGAAGAACATCCTTTGCATCATTCTCCAAATCAGGGATAACAACAGCATCAGTACAGCAACATGTGCTCAGCCCTGCTTCATCCACCTCAGATGTCCCACATTTTGCAGGATGTCAGTCATACTGATGCCAGAATACAGTTTGTGCAAATATGAAGCCTTCTCCTTTTATTGACTTAAGTTATTTACCCAAAATAAAGAATCACTGGCCTGAGAATACAGAGGTATTACTATGGATGAGGTCTATGATGTTTTAACATTTTGCCTCTCTGACTGGAGCTTGTCTTCACAGAAATGCTTTCCCAACTACATGGTACAATTACACTGGTGTTGTTAAACCTCTGTGGGTATATTAGAATTAATTCTTCTTCCCTGTAGTCACTCTTATTCCAGAATAAGCATGGGGGGGTTACATTTTGTTTTAACTACTGCTAACTACTATATGGGGTAAATAAACTAACAGACAAAACCAAACAAAAATCATTCTTACATCAGAGTAACAGTGCCCAGACACAAGGCAAAAGCCACATTGCTCCCTTAGTTTCTTTTCACCCTAAGAGGTGTTCATCTTAAACCACTGAGTTAGACTGCCTTGGCCTCTCATGGTAACAGGACTGCAGTGCAGAGGTAACTGCATGGATGCAACAGTTTATGGACCACATCCCCAAGTGTATTCCCCCATTACTGTGACTGTTCACACCAAGGGAAGGTACAGCCCACTTTCAGTCAGGTACCACGTGGCAGCTCTGACTCAGCTTCACTCACCTCCTCCAAAGCTGCTTTATAAACTGTTTCCCAAAGCCAGTCCTCCCGCCACCACTGTGGAAGGTGTTGGGGTCACAGCCACTACAGGAAAGCAGGAGCAGCTGCAACCAAACCTGAGATGAAAGGGCTGAGCCACAACTTCCCCTCGAATTACCGCGGGGAAGATGGAGGTCCAGAAGGTGGCTCAGATGCCTTACCATAACCTGGGAGGGGCTGGGATAGTTGCAGAGGTGGTGTGCTCCACTCCCTGGAGGGAAGGTGCGCCTGGAATCACTCATCAAGTGGTTCCAAAGCAATTAAGGAGAGACGCTCACAGGATACATTGTTGGGTTTTTTTTTAATTTTTCTCCAAGGAAATTGTTGGGCCTCACTATCAATGGACTTGTACCTCTTTTCCGGTATTGCCTGCAGAAGATTATACTGAAAAGTAAATAAATAAATAAAAGAAATCCCCCACAGATTTCCCATGAACCTTTATTACTGGCAAGAGTCCATTCCACAGTTCTTGTTCACAGAATACTCCAAATTTATCAGATCTAAGTAAAACTTCTCAGGCAAAAACATTTTCCCACTACAAAACATCATTTCCATGAAACCAAGCCTTTTCCCTAGCAGTATGCTTTATTTGTTAACATTTAGCAGTAGGAACTCTCAAAGCAAATTTTTCTGCATTAATTTGAAAATTTCACTCCAAACACAATTTCTTATACAGAAATTTCCAGGGTTTTTTGTTTTGACTTTTTGTTTGTTTGAGGAGTTTTTAAAACATGAAGAACAACAAAAACCCCTCAACTTTCTAATAGTTGTTAAAAGTATTGGTTACTCGTTTGAACTTGTTATAGGAAAAACACTAGGAAAAAGACAACACTGTGGCTGTGTCTGGTTTATGTTACTGGTTAATATGTTATTAAAATGTTTAGGTCTTATTATGCACTTTAAAAATGTTAGCACTTAATATGCTCCGATTACGGCTTAACAAGCCCTTTAAAATGTTACGATGTTAAACCACCAAATCACATTGTTTCTAAGGAGTAAGAGGCTTAAAAAAATCTTCTGTTCTTCACAACCTAACCCTTACGTTAATAAAAACAAAATCCAGTCATAATAAGTTTATATCATATATCAGAATGTTTTGACATCCTTAATGACTGGGAGTTAAATAGTTGGCGTAGCTCTGTGTGCTAGTGTGTGCTTGTTTGAGTGTAGGAGTGAGGGTTAGTGGTTTTCTGAAAGCCTCAAATAACAGAGATAATGGAGATGAACATTGTGCGTTTTTGCCATAACTGGTGTCTGGAATCCCATTGCCTAATTAAAAGGGCCAGTTATATGACTGAATAGCTGAGAAAATACCCATTTAGTGTCGTAGCTGTGATGCAGTGGGCAGAACACCAGGGCAGGGACACTCCCCAACCTGGGCCACCTCGCTCAAACCAGTCTGGGACGTGCAATGGCACTGGTGGTCATGGATTTCCAGTATCAGACAGTTCTGACTGTCGTGCTTACAATAAACAGGTTTTGTTACTCTGCGTCACTTGGAAAAAAGCTGCACAGCAAAGGATGTCTATCACAGCCTAACAGCGTAACATGACAATTAACAGGGTAACAATGTTGGCTTCATGAAACAGATACAAGTGATAAAACACTTGCCAAGTAGAGCATTCTAACTGGGGGAGGAATTGTTGTGGTCTGCACCACAGGGGACACCTTCACTGGTGGTCAGCAAAGGTCCCCTATCTATAGCTGCACATGAAAGGGCACAGAGGCAAACGTGAGAGGCTGGTTTCTTTGTTCTGCTCTTCTAATTTAAATGTGTTACTCTGAAATTCAGGTGATCACCCAGGCAAAATGTATTCACTTCAGTAGAAGTCCAGCTTCCTTGAAAACTATAAATCTGCGAGACACCAAATCACAGGAAAACAAACCTACATGACTTATTTAGCTCATTACAGAATATGAACAGTGAATTCTACAGTAATAGTCATGGCAGATAGTTCTCAAGGTCGAAATACTCTTGCACACCCTATTCATCAAATAATTCCAAATAAATAATTCAGAAAAATTCTCAGTCTTCAGGGATAATAGAAAGTGGTCGAATTAGCTCAATAAACTATTGGCTGCAATTAACTTCACTAAGCTTTAAAGGGTCATTCTTTATGACTACACTTTTCAAGAGGACTCTTACAGTATTACTGAGTGTTTTCCAGTGACATGGGACATGTTTTTGAGCTGATTAATGTCATGAGTTGAATCATTTCAAGACGTCGAGAGCACTGATGGCTCCCTTCTTTTTATTTTCTCACCATAGGTCGCACAAGTTTATGTTACAAGTTTAACTCATGCGCATGTCTGTGCTAATATATCACACTGTTATACTCAGGTCCACAGTGTTTACTTATTCCTCATTAAATGGGACCAAATTTGTTGCTAGATAACGTGACCTGGAGAATTTCTCTAGTCTTTGGTTTTACTTGTTTACTAACATCAGCCTGTTGTGAAACAAACATGAAAAATGTTCAAAGGCATAAAAAAGTTCTTTCCCTTTCTCTGGAACTTTAATATTCTGTTCAATTTAAATATGCGGTAAATTGACCTTTTTTTTTTTAATTTTCCATATTAATTTCCCCATGTTCCTTTGTATTAAAATAACTAACACAGAAAAGTGATTCCATCTGCTCTGCACTCAGTTGTTCATGCCTTCAGAGATGCTGGGCTCTGTGCAGAGAGGAATGGAGTGCTTCAAAGCTACTCCTCTCAATCCAAATTTTCTCCAACCTCAAGCACACAAAATCACAAAGTTATAAAGATCACCAAGTAATCTGGACACCAAAAAAAAAAAAAAAAGAAAAAGAAAAACCCAAAGCCAAAAAAAGTCCAATGCTTTAGGTTTTTTTCCTTTCCATTTTCTCTCTAAGGTCTGAACTTTTCTATTATACACATGGCAGGTTTTCAAAGTCTTCTGTTTAACAATTACAGCTTAAAGCTTATGTGTGAGAGAGACAAGAAACAGGGGAAGGAAAAAGAGAGCAGTAGGGAAGAAAGACAGAGGGAGAGAGAGAGAAAGGCAGCCATGGGATCGCTGACTCAGCAGGTATTCTTTGTCCAGGAGGTGGCTGGGGTACCAAGGCCAGAGAGAGGTGCCTGGGCCAGAGCTGGCAGAGTGCCCTGATGCACCCGGGCAGCAAGGTCAGCCTCATGCTTTCCCATTTTCTGGGGACATGTGGCTGTGGGAGGTGCGTGAGCACACGCAGATGCCTGGAGCCAACAATCCACAGGACAGCCCATAGGCAGATGTTCTGCACAATTGCCTGCACATTTCCCCTCTGTGGACCCATAAAACACCCAGGCCTGTCTCCCTTCTTTTGTGCTCCTCTCTAACTCATTAGCTTGTTTCAGCACCCAGGGATTGGTTTTGCCCTGTGTCAGCCCAGTCTGGGTGCTCAGTGACAGCCGGCCAGGGCAGCTTTGCCGGCAGGAGCTTGGGAAGAGATGCAGGGCAGGAGAGCCCAGAGCACGGACACGCTCCTTTAGCTGGGCTCCACAGGCTGCTTCCCAGCGTCCTTCACGGGAAGGGATTGGTCCAAGTGTGCTTTGCCTCACACACAATTCACCCTGTGCCTGGGACACCAACCAAGACTGGCAGCAGGCTACAAGCAGAGGAGCTTGCAAACATTCGTGCAGCTGGGAGTGCTTTCCCACAGTGCCACACAGAGCAGCATTTGCTGCAGTGGAGAAACTACGAAATTCAGATCCTCTTAATATTCCTTAATAGGCGAAAGGCAGAAGAGCCAGGGAAGAGAGCAAACAATGTGCAACAGTGTTTAAATTATAGTAAAGTACATTAACAATAAATACTCCCCTGTCAAGAATATGTCATGTAATTATATTTACTGCACTGAACAGAGGTAACCAATGTTTTGAGAGGGTGGTTTTGCACTCCCAAGATGACTGTCCTTTGGGGACAACATATGTGAATAATCAGTCAGACATGGGATATCAGCTGTGAAAGAACTCCTCCTCCAGTGCAGTGTGCCAGATGTGATGACTAGAAAGTTAGCTCCCTCTCCTGGATTAGACCAGAAAGTTAATGCACTGATCTAAGCCAAGGCTCAGGCAGCATCTTTATTATTATTTTTTTTTCCCCCTAGTCTTAGAACTTCAGTCAAGAGAAATCTCTGCTTCCTGAAGAACTGGGGTGTGCAGAGAGATACAGCACATCACCGAAGCAACAACGACAACGGTCCCACTGCCAAACTTACTGGAGTCTAATTAAATTGCCATACAGCTGTAGGATGCAGAATGCAGATCTGCACATATCTGGAGAGCCCAAGCAATGTGACTTACTGTCACAAAGTACCACAATCCATAAAGATGTCACTGCA
Organism: Pseudotriccus pelzelni; assembly: GCA_035584735.1. Classification (NCBI taxonomy): domain Eukaryota; kingdom Metazoa; phylum Chordata; class Aves; order Passeriformes; family Tyrannidae; genus Pseudotriccus; species Pseudotriccus pelzelni. The sequence goes on from JAWMRA010000020.1 coordinate 2,610,461, forward strand.
AACCAGACCTCTCTCATGGCCCCGACACTCTGTCCCTCAGCCCTTTTGCAAGCACAAGGACTATTGCTGTGAGTAGCAATCTGGCCTGGGCAGAGCAGCGTGAGGACAGCAGGACTTACTGCCCAGGCTGAGAACTGGAGAACTAAGGCTGGGATGGAGACAGCAAGCAGATCATAAGAAGAAACTTTACTAGGGTTTTGGGTGCTCTTCTGTGTGTCTTTGCAAAAAGACTGAAATACTGCACAGTTTTCACACAGTTTCCAGAACACATGGGAACAAAAGGTCTGTCTATTTAGAGAATTACAGCTTCAGTTTTCAGATCACAGGGGCTTGGAAACCTGAGACGCAACTAAGAACAGAATGAAAACATAGGTGTTCGTAGCTTGCTCATCATTTGGGACTTGATCAGACTTGGATAAAATCAATGATGAAGAAGTTCCCGTTCAGTGTAGGGTTTACAACAGCTGTATGAAACTGCACATACAAAAGCCCAAATTAAATCGTTTTCCTGTGTAACTGTAGACTTTATGAATTGCCGAACATAATCCTTTATGATTATATAGGATTTTTCATGTGAGAGATATTTTTCATGTGAGAAACTGAGATTTCTCCACACTTTGAACAGTATCCTTTGGAGATAAACAGCTCTACTTGTAAATGAGAAAACGAGGCAGAAAACCAAAAAGTAAAATAAAATGCACACACAAGTGATTTGTCCAAACAGGAAACCATTAGGACTAAAGCCCAGACTTTTCAACTACCCTATCTCTGCTTTCACTACAAAAAGAGACATTCTAAAATGGAGATTTCCAAAAAAACCAGTGACAAGAAAGAGACATATCTATTGACAATTCAAGCTCCTCTAAGCTGGAATCACCCTCTGCAAGAGGCTTGCTCTTTCTGCTGAGGAGTCAACTGCCTTCCAGCTCACACACTCCAATTAGGTAGTGGGAGCCTTTTAAGAGCAGTATTGCCAGGGAGTTTTAGAGCAAGCATGGGAATCCATGCCATAATAGGAGAGGTTATTTGCTACTGTTTCTCACAAGCTGGGTAAGAAAAACAATCTTGTTATCCAAACTCAGAAGCTTTGGACTTTAATATTACTGTTATAAGTGCATGTTCACAGACACACACAGAGTTGTCTCCAGGGGTGTTGGTGCTGTGTAAACACTGAGTGAGTTGAGGTTACTCTAGTTCAGTTGCTTAGATAGGATGAACTCCTTAAAAATTGGGAACCTCTCTGTTTCTGAGCTTGGATCCTCCTGAGCATCTCTCTCGCAGAGTTACTATTCAGCTACAAACTTTGGGGGCGGTTGGAGGTTTCAAGGTTTGTGAGAGTCCCTTCCTGCCTGTCAGCCTCTCCCAGCACGGGTGAGGTGCAAGTGCGATGGGGAGTGCTGTGGACACTGCCTGCCTACAGGTCTGTCAGTCTGGAAGACCTTCAGAAGAGCCAAGATGTATCCTAGTAGTTTTGATAATAGTAATTAAAAATCCCATTTTAAACCAGGATATCTTCCCAAAGAATTTCACTGGCAAAATTATATCTTCCTATTAAGTTAAAAAACCAGCTTCTTCTACAATAAGCGCACAACGCACAAACCCATAAATTTTTACTAACAATACCATATATAATGCATTTCAGGTATTATTTTCAGGATATCATATTGAAAGACCCTCATAAAATAAAATGTTCTACCCTAATGCCACACAAATTAACAGCTAGATTAGGGCTGTTTGGCCAACACTAGAATTAGATGAGATTATAAATACATACTGTGTTTGAAATAGCAAAACCTCACACACAGAACAGCCATCTCACCCAGGAAAAGGTGCAGAGTTTTCTGCCTCCTGAGAAGATCAACAACTGCTGATTTTCACTCCTGGGGTCTGGATGAAGTTTGGTTTCAGCCAGAGACAAGTGAGTCACAAGAACATTTCCCAGTTTCCAACTCCAACTGCAAAGGATTCCTTAGCTTGAATAAACACTGGGGAGGAAGAGGGACGGGAAGGTGAGTGACAGCTCCGTTCATTTTGAAGGAGTTCAGTCCGAAAAGGAAGAATAATGCCCACATAATGAAGCACAGAGATACAGAAATGAGGCACACATACTGGAAACCTTCAAATAGCCTTTTGCATTCAAAATCTAGGTTAACATCTGCAACATGTATGTGTGTTCCCAGAGAGAAATGTATTTTGAGGCAAAGGAAGGACTCGAGTTGTTCTAGACCGTGTTTTCCTGGCTCTGCACAGCTGGTGCCTGTAAAGGAATCTCGGGAGTGGGAGAGCAGGGAGCACAGAACCTCTCCAAGGACTCAAGTCCATGACATCATTTCTATGTCAGAAGGAATCTAAGCTGCCAGAAACTATTTTGCCTCCCTCAAGTTCCACAGAACTCCCGAAAAAATTAAATATTCTCAAATCTCAATTTTGTAAAACCTGTACCTTAAATTCAGCCCTATTTATGGCACAATACTGTACAATCTGGCAGCATTTAAACACAAATAATTTGTGCTAAGTGAACAGTAGCAACTAATAATACAACTTGTCTTTTATTCTGTGTATTTGGTATAAGAATTTACAAGCTTGTATAATATTCCAGGGTTGTAATATTACACATCTTGGAGATTTGCTGTAATTCCTATTGATATGAACCAAAAAAATTCTTTCTGAATGAAATATTGCAAGCTGGTGAAGACTTTTATTCTCTGCTGCATAATCTGATTCATGCTTACCCTCAAAATTAATATTAGCTGTGACAGCTATATTAAGAAACGCCTACAAAAAAAGTAGCAGCTTTACAAACTCTCAGTTTCCTGCAGTGACTGTTGAACTCTTTTTAGTTAGCTTAAAATAAATGCAAACTGGGTGGGGTTTTTTTGGGGTTTTTTGTTGTTTTGTTTTTTTTTAACTCACAAAATCTGTGTTTTTATGTTTGGCTTTTGCAATTACTTTAAAATTAATTTAAAAAAAAAAAGTTTTTTAAGAAAGGAAAGGAGTTTATGTTTCCCATAAACTCCCCCGATAGGTTCATTGCCAGTATTTTTGTTGCTAGTCCCCATGGAAACCAATACAATGGCTTTCAAATCTGTTTCTCAGAAAGGACTATTTCAGTCCCATCTTCCAGTCTCTGTAGATTTTCATTAATTGCTGAGATGTTCTGATGTCAGTGATGCAATCCAAGTAAGTGTCAAATTTGATAACAGTGTTATGTTAAAATAAGCCTTTTAAATACTATATGCACACTATTAGGAACTTGTCAAAAATTACAAGAAATTATCATTTAGTGTAAATAATTTAAATAGAGTATTTTACCTAAAGTCACAGTGGAATTATTTACAATTTAAATACTTAAAGTCAAACAATCATTTTTGTATTCTCGACATTTCCGTTGCTTAGTTTGTGAGTTCTCCTACTCCCTTTTGCTCTGCAGTCATTGGTATAACGGGAAAAGGAAACAGAAAGTAATGGATGAAAAAAGTTCATATTTTAAAAGACCAGTTTTCACAAGAAGAAATTTTAATTTTTAACCCATTTCATATTATTTGCAACTATCTCTTTTAATTGAAAAAAAAAAAAAACAGAGGAGAGGTATATATACACATCAAACATAGATCTAAATGGATATGTCACAGTCTGTATTTCTTTTAATTAGCATCATGCAGATTCATCATGCAAAGAGATGAAAGTCAAGGACACTGCATGTAGGGAGGGCTATTTAAAAGCCTCACTGCTGTAGAAATAGTACAGTAAGCTACAAAACCCAATTTTTTTCAGAAAGGGATGAACAAAGTCTGATAATTGAGTACAACATAAATCAAAAATTTTGTCTTTTAGGAACTTGAGTTCCCATTAAGGAATGAGAAGTCCAAGAGCCATTTTTTAACAAGTGATTACTGCCATGATCCCCCTGTGAAAATAGGCCTTTCAGTGAAAAATAAGGAATCATTAAGTTAAAGTTAGAATATTAATGACAGACAGTAATCACTTTGAAGCTTTATGCTTTTGGCCTGTTTGGATGCAAGCCTATTTTTCCTGGTTTTCCTGATTGGAAGCAGATTGCCCTGATGTTGTCCTGGACACTGCAGTGACAGTCCGTCCTGCCACTCTGCTTCCCACATTCCCCTGCACTGAGAGAGCCAAATGCACCTGCCCTGCTGTGGAAGCACACGAGAGACAGGGAGGACTCATTTAGGGACAGGGTGAAGGTCTGTGCCCATTCTTATGTCAAAAAATGGCTGTGGAAGAGTCAAAGGACTATTCCAGTGACTCAGGAAGCTGCACCATGATATTAATCCTAGACTCTATTTATGAGACCTGTGCAAAATAACAGCCATTATTATGAGCTTGTGTTCTGTCAGCTGTGGAAGAGCAGCTTAACTCCTGCTTAAATGAGTGTGCAAAACATGGGAGATGATCAAGAGAGTGTCTGTACAAGAAGAGAGTCTCAAGAGTGTCTGTACAAGAAGAGAGAAAACTCAAGAGGTGCTTTGTCCTGCCTGGAGACCACCACCATTGCTGAAGCAGAGCTGCTCCTCAGGACTCCTGCCAGAGCCTCGCCATTTCTGGCAAACAGGACACTCTGCATTTTCCTTCTGTACCGGTTCTTGGTGCTGCACCACTAACAGCAGGAGCTGAGCAAGTGCTTCATTCAGACTAAAAACCAGTGCCCTGCGGAGGTGAACAGGAGTTTTACTTTTGATTTCAACAAGGGCAAATCACGATGGAGGTGATTGCATTTCCTTCCAAACATATACATTGAATCCTAAGCGGTCAATTAATGCTACTTATAAGCTTACATATCTCTCAGTTCCTTCCCATAGGTCAGATGTATCTGAAATTTTTTTTCATCTTCTTCAATATTATGAAATTGGATGGGGAAAACATCTGAAGTTCCTCTTTTATGGAGGGCATATCTCGTACAGAAAGTGCTACTTTCGTTACATCTTGAACTCTCTCTTTGTGACACATTTTTTAGGTTACAAGGGCAAGGGTTGGCCAGCAGCTGCTTTTATGAAGGACTCAAGTGCTAACTTATAAAGGCCATAACACTCCTCTCTGTTCACAGTGGCAGTTTTCAGTTTACCCATTCAACATTCATACCTTGCACAGAGGGAATTTCTGAACTATGAATGGTACCCACGTTATTGTTGATGAGCCCTTTCAGAATTAGTGGTGCGCCAGTAAATGTGATTTTTCTGCCCAAGTATCACTGAATAACACCAGAGTATTTGTACAAAGAAGATGGCAGGAAGAGAAGCTAAAGACTGAAACCTAAGATGAAATTTGAAGAGATAATTATAGTTAAAGAATTTGTGTTTGATTACTGGGCTTACATCTGCTTACAGTGTCCTACTGCACTCTCCTATTAATATAATCTTGGCAATCTGAGAACGACTGGGTAAAAGAAAAAACCCTATCATTCTGCACAGATGTGAATCAGCAGAATTGTGTTTTCTCAAGTGGGAAGTGGTTTAAACTTCCTCTTTCATCTCCTATTGTTTTTAGAAAATTGTCTTGTGATTGTTCTTCAGCTACACAAACTAAGCCACTCCCTGGATAGGCCCAGCATATGCTTTGATTTCATTACCAATTGAAACAAAATCCAAGGGACCTAGCAGTAGCATTAGAGATGTACAGGAGGTATGACACCATCCCCCTGGCACAGAGGGGGTTTTTCCATTTCAAGCAATGCTGAAATTTGATTAAATGCAGATAACCGGGACATAATCTCTTGGCTTAGAGAGAGACATGCCTGTCCTCCATTCCTCCCTTGGCAGGACGTACTTAGTTCAGGTTGGGACTAAGCCACTCTTTGCTACTTCCCTTGCGAATTCCATGGCAGTGAACTGGAGATCGTATCTGCAAGTTACAAGTCTCTGTGCAGATTCTGGCCCTCAAGTGAGCCTCAGATCTGTACACATGACATCCAGACTTGGAGCAGGAGCTCTAAGTCTGCAAGTAGCAAAGAGAGTCTTACCAGGAGCTCCCCTAACCCTGGTGTTCCTTTTGCCCAGAGCGCAACTCTCACTCGGAAGTGTCACACGCGCTGGCTGACTGTCTTCTTATTGCAAGGTCTGTGGTGCATCTATTGAAATTCCCACTGCCCCCACCCCATTTGCTGTCACTGATAAGTGGAACTATCATAGAGAAGGAGATAAAAATGATAGAGGAAGAAGACTCTCATATGATCTGCTCCCAGCACTGCCTTATGGAAACACTCTGCCTGAAGTTCGTTTGCCTTATGAAAAGCAGATACATTAATCTGCATTTGGTGACAGGGAATTGGTGCATTTTCACTTTCCTTCAGTGGCAGACCTGAATTGGTGAAATAGTTTAAACTAAAGAGACAAGAATATCTTGAGCATCTAGCTAGTGCCTGTGTCCTTACCACGCCTGGTAAGTCTGTCCATGCATCAAACTCCCCTCTTAATGGCCATCAGATTGTACCGCAGCATTGGAAACATCCCAGGAGTAATTCCAGGAGTGCTAACCAGATTGAGCTCATTAAATTTACACTGGTCTCATTTGGGGTCACTAATATGTTAAAATTGCCCAGTTATGGAGGAGAATTCAAAGGTGGCTGAGAAGGGGAGAGAGACTGCAGTGAGCAGCATTAATTCTGCAGGGGAGCTCCCAAGGGAGAATGGTGGAAAGAGCAAACAGCTAGAGGGGATCCATGGGGTAACACCTGTGCTTTCCTGCATTTTCTATCTTCCCTCAGCATCTGCTTCTGGCCCTGGACAGAGGCAGGGCACAGGGAAGAGAGAGATGTGGAAAGGGTCTGAGACAGAATCTTCAGGCACAGCAACGATCACTAGATATCATGCAAATTACTTCTGTTGGTTTTGTTCCTATTGAATCAAAAACTATTAACTAGTCATAAATTTGATTAGAGTTATTTATGGTTTTTAAACTGGAGGGGAAAAAGCTGAAATTTTAAACCAGAAAATTTCCCTTAGTCAGTAAATGAACAGACTAAGGGAGAAGTGATTTCATGGCTATTAACATCAGAGTAGTCAATTGCATAGAATTCACATTTCATTGTGGAAACAGGCAGATAAACAATCTCCTTCCATTGTTTGTAGTAATCACAGACTGCTAAATAATTTCATGTCATTATTTCAGTTGTGCAACAAATGAGGGAAATAGTAAGTGAAATTTAAATCCCCCTCAGTGTGTTTTGTTCTTGTGTTTAAAAATCTGTCCTTTTTTTTTTAATGTGTTTGAGACAAATCCATAATTTATGCATGAGGTATGTGAAAAGCAGACAGGTATGCTTTTGCCAGAACAAAAGTGCATCTCAAATCTTCTTCCCACAGAAATTGTGTTCATTTTTAAATTTAAGATTCCAGTCCTCTCAGTGCCATATAGAAGTGAGGCTGTGTAGAACATTTTAAATCTACTTGTACTCTGCTATCCAGTAAAACTTAAACTTTCAGACTGAGAAATCCTGGACGCTTAACACCAAGTGGAAAAAGGAAGTCTGTATTACTCAGTAAAATCCTCACCTCCAGCTTGGTAATCTCCTTTAAAATAGACTGGTGGTTAGGGTACCTAGAAAGCTAAGAAAGTGAAACAAATTTTTAATTTGCTTCATTTGTTCTTATACTACACATTATGAAATAGATCCTATTGTTTTGGCTCTGTTCAAACACAAAGAAAAATAATCTCAGCCTACAGGAGTTAATTAATGAAATGCATAGAGGAAGCGTAGCAGACTTGAGCTATACTTGCTCACCTTTAACACCCTCGACATGTGCTGTAGATGGGAGAGTATCACTGCAAGATCAGCTTGTAATCAAGAGCAAGATAATGGTTCTTCTTGCTTTGTACAATTTGGTATTGATCCCTTACTGCCAGCACAGACTGAAGGAGAATACTTTCAAACACATTCTTTGTTTTGTTTTGTTTGCTGAAACCACATAGTAATTGTGAGCTCAAAATAGATGTTTTATCCTTGATCTCCAAAGCCCAGATAGAGAACCAATTTTAAAGCAGTGCTTTAAAGACAATTCACAAAATAATACTTTGTGTTGCCAACTGGTGTTAAGTATCTCATGGTTCATGAGTGCAGCACCTGAACACACCGAGGCTGAACTGAACTCACTGAAGTGCAGAGTGACTGCCAAGTGGCATCTTTCTCGTTGTAGGGAATGAGCAGGGAGAAGAGGGAACGTATCTTTTAAAGCTACCGGGGTCCAGTAGGTACATCCTTGCAGTGTCACAAGGTACTCTGCACACTCCAGTGTAAGTTCAGACACACCTGAAGCAGAGATAGGTCTGGGCAACCTGAACACCTGGAGCTGGACGGGAGGAGATGACATTGTGGCACCTTTGGATCATTCTTACTAGTACACTGAAACTGTTTGACTGTATTCCCCATGAACCACTCTGGAGAAGACAAGGGAAGGAATTAGATGTCAAGATGCATTTTCCCCACAGGCTCCATGTCTAAGTAGAACACCACAGAGTCACTGAGGATATAATTACACAGAGCCAGGCAGATGTGATGGTAGATAAATGCAAAACAGTGCATCTGACAGCAAAATGCTCTTCCCAGATGAATTTAACTAAATGGCATACAGAGAATGCTTCCTATCACTAAGGGCATTCATTAGGAGACCTCTCAGGTATGAAGAGCTGTGTGTCCCAGTGACTTCAGCTGTGGAAATGGGAACTTCAAAGAAAAGAGTCACATCGGAAAGAAGGGGTGGACAGGCAACTCAAAAGAGCACAGAAATGGGGAAGAATGTAGCCAGGAAAAGGGAATATAAAGAGGGGGAAGAAAGAATGGAGAGACACGATAAAGAAACAAGAATGCACAAAGGAGCAAGCTCAGCAGCAGAGTGGAGGAGGGTGAATTGACCGGGAAGTGCTGCTTTAGTCATCCCGAAACTGTTAAGTGGTCAACTGGTTTCATCCGGAGAGAATCAGCGGGGGCAGAGGGGGAGCAGAATCACAAAAGTGCCTGAGGAAGTGGTACTGTCAATCCCCTATCTCCCAAAGCCTGGCTGACAGCACACTCACTCGGGTTGTGTGGGATCAGCTGCCTTTTCTGGCTGATGACATCTAAACCAACATTTCTGGAAGTGCCTTGCCCTAGAGCATTCCAGGAGTGTACTGAGCAGGGAGGGAGGGAGACACGGAGCAGCGTCTCACGTTAATGCTCTTTCACTCTGGATGAAATACTTCTGTTCAGCATGTGTGAAGGATAAGGGAGTACGGAGAAAATTGCTCCATTACCTGGTTGTTGACAAGATGGATATTATAGTTGCTGAATAGCAGGTATTTAGGAATTTCTGCAAAGTGACACAGCAACAAAAGGATAGATTGAGTACAATCAAGGGAGCCCACACTCCATCCCAGTGATGGCAGCTGCCTGCTCTCTTAAAAGATGATGTTTCCAATTAGGCAGAATGGGAAAGAAACATCTGTAATCCAGAGCAACTCATTTAACTGTGGTGCCACTGGATAAAAAAAAGCTTCCAGAAAAACTGTTAGAAATGTTTGGAACAAAAGGAGAATTCCACCTGACAAATAGCAGCAATTCATGTAGGTAAAGAAAAACTAATTTAATGCTTTGCAGGAATTTTTACCATTACCATCATTATAATCATTTTTGCTTAGACTGGTGACTAAGCCAGAAATCAATTTCTTGTACAGATCCAAAAAAGAGACAGTAACAGAAACAGTGGTCTTTCATCTGTGAGACACAGGAAGTTCCAGGAGAATTTGGGCATCAGCAGTGGGGAAGAACAGCCAAAATCAAAGGCAAGAAAGATGAAAATAAAAAGGAAAAATAACAATACAAAGAGGAAGAGTCAACTCCACCCTCTTCTTTCTGGCACCACAGGCATCCAGAGTACATGACACATGATTTCTTCTACTCTATTAAGGGAGTAGGAGGACTCACTCGATTTCTACCACACCTTCTTCTTATCTACCACCTTCCACCTACATTTAAGTTTCTGAACTGCCAGAATTCAGATTTGCTCCTTTGGCAGCATTCTCTTGTCCCTCCCTCATTTCACTCTGAATGTGCTGGGGTTACCAGGGCTTGCTTTGGTCCCAAACTAGATCTGAAGAGACCTGCACAAGGCCTGTTCCAGCTGTGAGCATGCCCTTGGGTTAAGCAGGTTCTTCATCACTGCTCAGTTATTCCTTCAAAACTGTCTATAAAAACATGTATTTCTCGTACAAAATAAAACTAGCTAGGTAGATGCAAGCATGATTTCATTCATTCTTCTCATTCCTTGCCCATACATGAGCTCAAAATCGTTCAAAGTAACTGCAATTGTAAAACCATTCAGAGACTTTGCAGTGAAATATCCCTCAGAAAATACTTTAGTTGTTAACTTTATATTTTTATATATTTTTTTCTAAATATAGTTCAGTCTTGAGCCACACTGACTTGCAGGAGCTCTGCTCAGTATTTTTTTAACACACTTTAGTTTACCTGAAAAGTACTCAAAGATTCTACTGAGCCAGTCATGTCTCTCCGTGTGAAAGCGCAATCCTGTATCTAATAATCAACCACACTTCCACTGAGAGACAGAGGAACATGCTGAGGACCCAAACCCATTCAGCGCTGTGCACATGAGCACAAGGTTTTTGTTTCTTTCGAGGTATTTATCCCTCTTGCATTTCAATGTCCTCTCTTGAAACACACCACAGAGTGACCTAATGTTATTAACATGATCAGTGACAACCACACAGCTGAGGATTGCTTTGGGCCCTTTGCAGTGCACTATATCCATGTTCCTTCTGTGGTGATCCATGGGAAGTACAAACTCATGAAACATGTGATTTGTGCTGGGCTCTGAGGACAGGTTAAGTAAGCCAGAGGTCACTGTGACTCATTAAATTTAAATTTAAAAATTAAATTAAATTCATTCTGCATGTCAATAGGATTGTCTGTCCTATGATAATTGCACAGTTATGCTCATGGATCACATAATTAACCTGCAATTTTGAAAAACAGATAAACCAGTCAGACAGCCCAAAAGAGGGATTCCTGTGGCACACAGCATTATGCACAATTACTACCCATTAACACGATCTTAATTATTAATCTTGTGTACTTGCATAACACTTTGCATCCATAAGCACTGTGAAAGATGTATACAAAGAAATCCAAAGAAATGCTGAAAGTTCTGGAATCCTGAGGCAAGAGCTCCCTGTCCTGGGAAGCACTCAGAAGATGGGGATAAGAGTCCTCAGCCACCTGCACCAAGACAAGCCCTGACACAGAGGGAAAGCACCACAGGACTTTGGAAGTTCTTGCCGAAGCAAGAAGGAAAAGGAAGTTCTTTCTTTAACATTAAGAGAGCTGAAACTTTTGCATTTGTCTTACTTGGAACAATGTAATATTGAGATACCTTACAAATGTTTTCACACAGAAGGACAGACACCTCATTTCACACTTCTGTTTAAGAACACACAAACTTGTGAATCAACTGGATTAGTTGCATACCTTTTCCAGTTTTTGCCATGCCACTTCCATGCTGCCCCCTTTATGCTGGGAACAGCTTTATTTTCCGTGCCTTGCTTATCTGTGCTGTTCTGCCATCTTCTACTCATTCAGATCTTTCCTCACAAAGGCTTGAGCAACACTAAAAACAACAGGCAAAATACATGTGGTTCACCATCCAATCATGAATAAGATCTCTCTCACTTACCCAGATGATAAATTCTGCAGAACAAGTTTTGTTCATTTTTAGGGTTTTTTTCACTGTAATGAGCCAAGTAGTTTGTCATCTTCTAATATATGCATTTTTAGGCTTATGTAAAGTCTAAAATACATGTACCTATTTGGTATTCCGAAAACATCAGCTATCAGTCAATTAAATCAAGTACTCCACTTGATAGGAACTCTCCCAGTCATTTACAAAACACACCATTCAGCCTCTCCATTGTAATAACTTCTTTCAAATACCACCACAGATACCACAAGAATAGAACAGTTCTAGTTTTAATACAGGGATATATCAGACCCAGAAAACAGGTCCTGCTCAAGCACATCTGTGCAGAGATGTATCAGTGAATCAGAGAAGTTACACTCTGCTGGCACTCACCTCTTTCCAGCAGGAAAACTTCTGCCCAAAACAGCTCCCACTTTCCTGCCACAGCCGTGACATTGTAGTATAATCGGACAATAGCAAAAATAAACACATATTCATAAATAAATATTGTCCCTGCTGTCTCCTCACTCTTGTTTACATTTTAATGAACTTTCCTAGTAATAACAGTTTCCTCCATTTCCAGAAAGCCAGCACTCCATAAATATTGAGTTGTACTATTATCTGCTGATGTACCAGTTTTCTATAAACAGAGAAAATCCAAACTTATCACTAGGCCTAGCTGTTGAAAAAGGTTAGTATAACTAAATAACAAAATAGGAATGTTGTTTACTTGTTAATGCTCTACTAATGAAAAAAAGCTGTTATGGCTTTGATTAATCTCGACCATACTGGACAATTCTGGCATAACTTTCCTTGAGGAGTGACTATTGATTTCCTTTTCATTCTACACTTTGATACTACATATCTGGAATCTAGCCCAGGTTTCATAACTGCTACTATCTCCACATTAACAGCCTGTGCAAGATTAGAAATAGCTTTTGAAGATACATGCAAGGGTGAGGCAATCCAAGAATTTTCTCCATTTCCACAGGTTGAGCTTTTACATCTGTCTCTGTAACAGCTTTTAAGGAATTAAAGGTGTTTGTAGGCATGATCAGATTCATCAATTGCAACTAATGAATTATACCATTGTTTAATCTTTTAGCACTGCATTGTTTTTCCTCTTCTCTCCTCTGTCTGTATTTATAATATCTGGTGCAGACACAGTAATTGCCAGATCCTTTGGGATGGTGGCTGCTTTATCAGCAGGAGCTTGGGGGAGCTACACAGTCTCATAAATGGTGGTGAGCAAAACCAGTGGTCTCAAGTAGATGCCAGTAAAAATCTTTGTGCTACTCCCCTCCATCTTGTATTCTCCCTGCTGATAGTCTGTATACAAATCTGTATTCCATGTGGATCTCCCCTACTGATCATTACACACACAAGGCACAGGCATAGCTGGTCCAAGACTTATAGGTTGGTACTTAGTAGCTTTCAGTCATGAAGATCAAAAGGGACCACAGGAATTTGGAAACAATCAGAAAAACAATCCCTTTTAAAGAAATACTTTAAAATATTCAGTGTAGTGTATTTATTGCTTGGCACGTGTGAGACAAAACAATGTATTCTGGTCATTTCTAGGAAAATGGAGCACAATAAGTGACATGGTATTAATGCCTCAGAGAAGTCTTCTTTGAGAGCTGGGACATTCATTTTTTCCATTTTACTTCCCCAAGTCACAGAATAGCTGCTCTACAAATCCTGTGTCTGGAAGCCATAAAAGGCCCAGCCATGGAGTGCTGGGTTACTAACCAAGGGACTGCAGTAAATTAGGAGTTCATCAGTTTGCAGCAACAAAGATTAGGACCTGGTCCATGCAATGATTATGGAACAATGACACAGTGCCAAAATGAAAGAGAAAACTGTGCTTCCAGAATGGATCAGAAAAAGCTTTTCAGCAGTTAGGCAAATATCAGTGCCATGTAAAAAAAATTCTTACTCTTCCCGTCTCCCAAGCAAACTGGTAATACCAATTTATCAATTTCTTTCAACAATCAGCTACTGGCACAGCCAAAGGTAATGAGATGGTCATTCTTACAGAAATCTATTTTTTATAAAAATAATACTGTTTAAATTGCTCTTTTTAAGTCTAAACAAATGTAGAAGTCAAATGACCCAAGTAACTAATAGTAATAATAAATTGCTTCAGACAAAAAATGCTGCGTAAATTTTTTTACACTCATTGTTGCTGCAGTCTGCCAAGCACTCACTACTACAAAGAAATTTCTTCTATCTAGGTTTCTGTTGGACAACAAACATTAGAAAATGAAGCTGTTATTGAAAAGAGAGACTTACTATTACACAGCATCTGTAATTATTATTTTGCAATTGTCACGAACTCCAGAAGGAAAAGACATGTGACAATGACTGTTAGACACAGAAGAGAAAGCCTGGTGAGAGACAGGCTGAAGGAGATCTGAACAGTGCTCTGCTGTTGTACAGTGAGCAATCATCAGCTTGAGAAGCAAGAAGAAGCTACTGGTACCCTGTGCTAGAGCTCTCTGCTCAGACATGGATTCAGGGGGAATTCAGAATCCAGAATGCTCAGGGAGGCAGAAACTGTGATTCGTGCAGACAAGGTGAAAGAACTGAAGCTGCCTCCAAACAGCAGAAAATCAAGCATTAGGTGAGGAATCTTCAGGTCTGTAAAAGGTTTCTGCTTGGACAAGCATCGAGCAGTGTTGCAGTTCACAATCAGTGCTCTCTAACAGAGTGGGAGGGGCATGGAGTGATCTGCAGGCACTGGAGATCTTTCTACAGAAGTCTCTGTCTGAAAAGAGGAGAAACAGCAACAAAAGGTTCTTTCCAGACTCCTTTTCCCCCCTCCGTGTATTAATGATCTTAGTGCACACAAGTTTTCTATTTTTGTTGTTCAAACAGCAGAAATAAGTGAGGAAGGGCCCACTCTCAGCTTCCAGTGACACTGGACAAAACAAGTAGCAGTATTTGCCTCGTAGCCCTGAAAACACCAAGCCACACTCTGGATTTGGTTTCTGCCAGAGCTCATTTCAGAAAAGCTACAGCTCCAATGGGAGCATGGACTGGGCTTTTCTCACTGCAATGTAGTTTCCTGAAAAGCTAAAAAAACATGCTGAACTGAGCTACTGAGATGCTCTCTGATGTGGAGATCAAAGGTTGTGGGACTGGGCCATATTTCAAGGAGTGTGCTCCCTGTTAGTGATGACATCCAATCCCTGTGCACACAGCAGATTACTGAGCCCTCGATGACCAGGTTCATTCACGTGGGGACTCACTTGAAAAACCGAAATATTTGCTTCTTATATTTTAACTGGATATTACAGTAAGCACTACAGACAAACACATGAAAGGACACAAAGGAAGCAGCAGTTTTAGAGAGGCAAAATACATGCCATGCATTTTTAACAGCGCAGGTGATTAACCAAGTCGTTAGGGATGTGGTACTGAACTCTTTGCATCAGGGTCAGATGCCTCAGCACCTAACTAGAGGATACTGGTTTCCTGCAGGTACTGCTGGATGAAAGTCTTGGCCTTTGCCATACAGGTCAAAGCATTCCCTTCCAGCCCAAAGAATGTGATTAATAAGGGCAGTAACACAGTTCGTAAAGGATGGAACAAAGGCGGCCACAGGCAAGAGCAACAATTAATAAATAATAGTTTGCAACACTCTAATATAGCCCTTCACATGTCCAACGCGATAACTAATTAATCATAGCAACAACTTTGTACTCCATGCTGCCTTTCATCCAGCACCTCAAAGTGCTTCACAAATGTTAATTAATATGTAGGCTGTACTTTGAGGAAAGATGTTATGGCATTGGCCCCAGTCAATGTTAATTTGTTCTTCAACAGCACGGCTTGTGAAATCTGGTCGACTTTCCCAATGGAACGTAAAATGTGCAAATCTTCCTGGCACAAATCTGAAGATGTGTTTCTCCATTCAAACATAAGCTATTCCATTGTAATGCTGACAATATGGCATTCTCCATCCCTTCATGTTGTGTTCCAGTATAACTCACATAACACAGCATGGCTTAAATGTAAGAAGAGATTAACTTTTCACAAGAAAATTGGATAACTGGTATTTTAGTCCGAACATCTGGCACATTTTTAGCTAAACTGTTTCTTTAAAAAGCTACTTTATTTTTTTTTTCTGTGCATTCACACACTACAAATGTTTGACTAACTTTAGCTCAACAGCTGAGATGAAAGCTAATTTCTTTGCTGCAGTGACCAGGCTGGGGCTCCCCAACATGACTGGAGGTCTGCATAATTTACAGTTATTCTAATTCCTCTATTTAGCACTGTAAGTTTACATGACATTTTGTATACATTCAACCATTTTCTGCTTGTACAATCCATCTCCTGGCTTCAAAGGGGTGTGTGCTTCAATAAGACACACAGGATTTATCCAACAGCCCCTTTAAAAATCATAATAGATTGCTCTTTAAATTCTTTGAGTGTTCCCACTGTGCACACATTCCCAGCCACAGAGTTGCTGAAGCAGAACTTCAGAGCAGAGCTGGGAAAAGCCAGCTAGCCTCCCTCTGTTACACAGGTTAAGTAGAAAATGGTTAATAGTGGGAAAGCTTTAACCAACTGTCACAATTTCTTTTTTCTTGTCTTCTTAAGATCTCACGATAGCATATCCAGGCAACCTTAAATTTACACTGTTAGAAAGCTCTGTTTAACCTCCAGAAAAATAAACTAAGGATACCTTATGTCATTCAGACTTTGCATCAAAAACATCTTTGTAAATGTAAATAAACACGCACACACACTTAATTTTTGGAAGGAGAAGCAATACCAAACTAATCTTAATCACTAAAACATCAACATCATAAAAAGAACTGTCTAATATTCTGCATTTAAACATTTACCATTTATTTTGGGAACCAATTCCCATCTCCACACCCTATAAAAACACCAGCAATGCAGGACAGAACAAGCAGTTTCCAACTTTTGAAAAGAGTGCACAGCAGAGTTTCACCTTAAGAGCTGAAGAAGAGAAGGAAGGAGGAAAAGAATAAAAAAAAAAAAAGGGTGTGAGAGAGCAGAGTACAAGAGCTATCATTGAACAGGTGTCTGCATAATAACAACATGACTAGAACTAACAAGCTTAATTTCAGTGAGCTTTGAAGTCAGATGCAGGCTATTAAGAAAAACAGTGGGTTAGCATTCCTGGCAGCAGATTTACTAATAGTATTACACAAATAAGAAGTAATCTCTTTACATCTTGAATGGTCATAACCAGCTAGGGCTTAGAGCTTTCTTTTATCAATAAAGTGATTAAGACAAGCCCAATCTGATGTAACCTAAAGAGAGTACTCGACATAAACTGACACACTTGGTGTGTGACCCTGTGAACCAACTGCTTACAAACTGTGCAAAGCGTCTGCCTGGGGTACATTTACCCTGAGTGGTTTAGAACTTACAAATGCAGATCATGTAAACTGGAAAAAGGTGGAAACCCCTGTCTGCTGACCAGTACCATGTTTCAATAAATCAGAATTATTCAAGGGGTACAGTTAATACTAAGGAACAGGGAAGAGTCAAACTGTTGAGATCAGGAAGCAAGAAGCTTTCTGCTGCTCTTCAGTCAAGACATATTTCAATTTCTCATTATTTCTCTCATCCAGGGACTTGATAAACCAGTTGTCTTAAAAGAGAAAGACAGCATGTCCCAGTGGTGTAGAGAGCCTTTTGATACTGTTCTTGTTTGGGAGTTCAGATGTGATTTTTAATAAAAGTAAGAGTAATCCTTTTCTCTTTGAGGTGATAACTTATGAATGAATGCAACTTCCATCTAAACACATTTGAGTGTGTTGATACAGCATTTAAATTCTTAAGAGCACACAAAGGGCAGCCTCCTGACTTCAGCAAAACGCTGCCTTTACTTCGTTGAATCCAATATTTTCTTCCATGATTACATCATTTAAATCCTTTTAGACTAAACATAAAGACTGTACTGTCCAAAACTTAGCATTTATGGCATAGCTGGAAATAGTAAATGTCTCTGTTAAAAACAACCTATTCTTCCATACATCTTTCAGTTCACCAGAAACCCTGAAAGCTAACGAAGAACCATGATTAAATCAGTTTATGACACACTGCATTTCTGGTTAGAATTTTTTCTTTTAAACCCATACTAGATACCCATTGTCAAGGTCAGGGATATTAAAAGTGATTTGTTAGATGTAAAATACTGTTTATTATAGTCTAAAGAGCAAGCCAGCTTGAAATAATAAATTAGTGCCAGATGAAAAACTGCCAGAATTCTCTATTATACATGCGTTTCCCTGGAAAGCATCCCAGATTTTTTTCTTGATAGGCTCTTTTACTAAAGACTCCCTGACTTATGGAGTGTGAGCGAAAGTTATAGCTTATAAAAGGGTCAGTGAGGAGCATTAAGGGGCTCTGAAAACAACAACAACAAACAAAACTCATGTATAAACTGAGCTGTGCTTACAGCTACATGGTACAAACTGATGAACTGCAACAAATGGGAAGAAAAACTTATGGAGTTCACTCACATAATTGCACTGGGTCAGATACTTGTAGCATCATCAGAAATCTGAAATCTGCACAAAGGAAAAAACCTGAATTATTCTCCTCTTTCCCACTGTTCTGCTCCGTGTGGTTTTAAAGACAAGATACCATGCCTGAATCGTGCATTTCATTCTTAGCAGGAACTGAAGTGATTTGGGAAGAGCATACTTTGACACCATGAAAATAAAAAGCACTACTGATATTAGCAAGAAGGCTGGACTGCAACGAAAGGCTGTTGTCACCAGGTGCACTGCAAACTGTTATCTGTTGATATTCTCCAATGGAAAATAACACATTTCAAATTCGTATCCTTTTTTTTTTTTTTTTTTTGTAACTGTGAGAATAAGGAGCAGTGGAAAAGTCAGCCTCTCTCTCATACATGATTATTGATTTCACCACCATGTGCTGAGAAAGCAGGGTGGGACCACTGGTCACTGCGAGGGAGCCTTAACAGCAGGGGCATAAGGACATGCACAAAGCCAAGCAGCTGGCTGTGGCTGGGAACCTGGAGAGAGAAAGGGATGACTAGAAGTTTTCACTGTACATATTGCAAATGTCGTGTAGTCCCAGGTCTGTAGGCTTGCTGCATCCCCACAAATAAGCCAAAAAGTGCCATCAAAAGCAGTCTGTCAGCAATAAAGCAACAGAGAGGCCCCCACCGGAATGGCCAATGCTGAAAATAAAAGTCATGTTATAAATGTTTACATGATGTAAGTTTGGAGCGAGGAGTCCAATAATTCTCACTGGCTCTTCTCTCTCACTTCCGTTCTTGGCAGCTGGATAACAAGTTCAGCCAAGCAACTCACTTAAAATGTACTGACATGAATCCCCATAGTGTAAATAACATATCTTACCTATGAAGGGCGATTATGTTCCTTTTATTCTTGAAAATAATGCCTTCCTAGCCTTTTCATGAAAATCAATTGTTTGCATTCTTCATGCAGTTTATAGCCTATAATCACAGGACTGAGTACTGCTGTTAATAGCTAGAAGTTTGACGTGGGCCCAAATATAAACCATGGAGCTGACACCCCAGAGCAGAGAAGAAGCTTGAATCTGAACATTGCATCTCCAGCCTGTCTCTATGGGAAATGAATTCACAAAGCAATAATAATATCATAAACAGCACTTAACGTGTTAGGGCTGATCCTGCCAACCCATACTGCTCCAGCACAAAAACTCTTGGCAGGTCTCACACACTGCTAAAGCCTCACTGAAACTCTCTAAATGGATCTTCTGTGGGATTTTAGAATCACACCATTGTCAAAGGGTGACATTAGCCCTTCTTGCCTGTACCCCTGAAATCAGTCATCGTGCTGGCGTAAGCAACACATGTCCTGTGCAAGCAGACCAGGCCATACATCACCTCTGCAAGAACACCAGCCATGCGATTTCTGTCATCCTCCCTTTGGGATTTTATCACTAGGGCAGAAAAATGTCAGGAGCATAGAAGGCATGAAACACATTTGGGTCACCTTCTGCAACATAACAACTGCTGTGGTCTGCTCTGCAGAATCAGAGCCCTTGTGTTGATGCTTTTTGCAGCTGACAGTCCAGTCCAGTCTGGCTGCACGTCTGTCAGGGCCTGGCCTGGAGGGTATCGTACAAACCAAGAGGGAAGCCAGCAAAGGCAAGTGCTGTGTTACTGGAGGAGCTGCAGACACGCTGAACATGTTGGAACAGTGCAGCTCTGCTAGCTGAGATCTGTCCCCTGTCCTCACACTATTGGCACTGGCTAAGGTTTCATTCTCCAGCTGGCTAGATGTGCATCTTCCACAACAGCCCAGCATTATCCTCCTGAACACACATGCTTCTTGCCTTCAGACTTTCTCTGCTGAGGTTTTCTTTTCTCCTAAGACATCCACAGAAATTCAAGATTTGTCTATATCTTAATGCATTTTCTGAATATGAATTCCTGGAGCAGTTCTTTACCTTTCACACTTCTGCAATCTACAATGAAAGCATTGAGAGTGAGAGCACAATGTGGGCAAAATTTCCAGACAGTGAAGAATGCTTTCTGTGCACAGAACAGACTGGCATATGCAAATACTGCATATGGATAAGATTACTTGCAGGGACAGGTACCATTAAGGTACTTGCATAGACAAGCATACAAAGAATATACACAGTATCCAATTCCTACACTGTCACACAATGTTTGCACAAGAAATTCAGAGGTGTATCTTCTTTAATTGAGGTATTTATTGCACCTCTTATTAAAGCACTGATTTTTTAATGTGTTTCTTCACTCTGATGTGAAACTGGACTTCCAGGGATTTGTTGTGAGGAAAATGAGTATTTAAGACCACGGAAATTGCCTTAACAGCACTTAGTTATTATCATCCTTCAATCTAGGCAAGTATCAAAAGCTTAAAACAACAATAAAAGAGCCAAATCTAAACACTGAGACATTTTTCAAGTTGAAGGATGCCAAAAAGTAGTACTCAATTGCAGCTGCCCTAGGAAACTTAGTTCAAGACCAGTCAGACTGACTGGTGTGGATTCTTTTCAGTGCACCAAAGGAAAATCAGCAGTACAGGCTGAGATCAACAGGGGTCTAGCAGCATGGCTTTCAAAGGACACTTGTCTCCATTGGTTCTCTGCTGGAACTTCAACAGGCCTGTACCCTGTTGGAAGAGATGGAAAACCATCCTGGACAGAGGAAGATAACACTGCACTCAGGTGGTGTGAGACATGCTAGCACCAAAGCTCAAGAACCTCCCTGGCACCAGCAGTCACAGGACTGATATCACACAGCAGCTCCAAGCTGCTGAGAAAGAATTACCTTCTCTCCTTGCCATTGATCTGCCCCAGAAAACCTGTAACTGAAAAGCAAAGCAGTCGACAGGAAGGAGACGGGAGTTTCTATGTTTGAATGCTCATGGCTGATCTCTTTCCTCCTGACACATTCCCACCTGGGATTTGGAGGATACATCACAGAATTCATACAATTTTGGATTTATTCACTTGCTGTCTTAAGGCTTCCTCAAGGTAACTTGAGAATAAAAGATTGTAAAGCTGACAAACTGAGCCACAAAAAGGACCCAAACATCTCAGATATGGGATAACCCATGTCAGCAAAGATAGCCAACAGCTGAGTGGCAAACACAAGCAACCCATATCTTTGTGGTTAAATAAACAGATGAGCTTACTAAAATATATATCCATGCTATATATATAACTTGAACAGAGTTGGAACCCTTTCTTATCAGCACTGTAGCAGATAGCCATTAAAACCTCTGCTGGAACACAGCACTACAGCAGAGCAGCTTGCAACTCATTCTCTCACACACTGAACGGTACATGTGTTGTCTCCTTCCACTATCGGACAAAATTCTCAGAAAAGCCCTTTCTAACCAGCTGCTGAGCTATTACACCTTCCCTTACCACCCCTCAGCAAAAAAGCAGCACATAAGTAGTAGTTGTAATCATATTGGCCATTACTTTTAATAATGTTACCTCCATTATTTGTAATAATGTTTTCATTTGTTTCTGCTGTCTGGCAACCTCTGGCAATTTTCAAAATTAAGTCCTCTCTTCATACCATGATTGAGAAACTGAAATACTACAGCACTGAAATATTGTTATAATTTCATTGCGCCTGAAATAAATTCACCTAAACAGGGATGATTTTTTAGTGCTTTTTCAGAGCTTCCATCTGAAGTGAGATGGTCCCACCATATAAACAGCAATACATGAGATTTGCTTAGCAACTACATAGACCTTTTCATCCAAAAATGTCAAATACTCTAAAGCAGGGGCTTTATTTCACAGCCAAGGGAAAAGACAGCAAACAGGTACCAACTCTGCAGAAGAGCTGGTACTGAAACCCAGGTCTTCTCACATTTCCTGTTCCATGACTTACTCATTGGGATTGCATTCCTCCCATTCTCTGGGCATCTTTCCACCTTTTCATTAACCTCCAGTAGCAACCATTAACTTGCCTGGAATTACTAAAGAAAGGGGAACTGAAGGTCATCTGTGTTTTTGAGGAGATGGGCTAGAAGCCCACCAGCAATCTAATATCAGGCTCACTCCTGGCAGGGAACGTTGCCACATGGTTCTTCCAAACCTTCTCTGGCAGCAGAAAGATACTGACATGCAAAATACAGCCAGGAGTCATGAAGTCTAATGAAGAGCCAGAATGAATTCCTAGGCTTTTCCCACCTCAGTTCCACTGATACAATGAAGTGATTCCCAACGAGCAGCACAATCACTCCGAGTGCCAGAGCATGAATCAGCACATTGGTCCTCTCTGACCAAGGATTCTCCAACGGTTATCACACGATTCTGTAAGGCCTTTGCTCTGCTCAGACCTCCCATTGCCAGCAAAATGAAACCTTCCCTGTTTTATTTGTAGGATCTGTCATAGCACCTCATTCGGGGTAAAGAATTCTCACACTAACTTATTCTGCATATTTCAGTTCTGTGGAGTCTCAAATCAGTTCAGACACTACAAGAAATCCTATAAAACTTATCCTTAAGCACCAGTGGAACAATGCTAACATGCTGTCATGTACCCTAATTGATCACATGCTTGTCTCAGTGTCTGACAGCCAATGTTCAGGAACTGTACTGTCATCGTCTTGGATTTCTTCACACTTCCTTTTTGACACAGTGCAAAACTAAAAAGAGCCTGGCACTGAAGGGTTTGCAATAACTAAGCTGAAATTATAAGGTACTTTGTGTCCTTTAGTCAATTAAAGCACTAGATACAAGCATCCTGAATAGCATGTCACTTCAGTTTACAGAAATATGTGAGGGTCTCAGGATTAACTCTCATGAACAATGCAGGCATTTTGCAGTACTGTTTAGGAGGAAGGTGGGTACCTTAATACAAAGCTATGATACAAAAACCTGATATCTCACCTGGGTATGCCCTAATTCCAGAGGAACCCTTCATTTTTACCTTATGGTCTTGTTCCTTGAGTTCTGCTCAGAACCTCTGCAACCACTAACTTGGATCAGGATGCAAGAATTCAGTCTGCCCATCAAAGGCTCTTGACTTAACTGATGGTCTCTGTCTCTGACAGCAATCAGAAGACCCCACCTTCTCAACTTGCAGTCAAACAGCAATACACTCCGTCGAAGTGCCCATGTGCAAGAAGGAATTCAGAATTCACTTGACTAGAGAAGAAAGAGAGAGAAGCCAACAGAAACTTAGCTCCCTAGGCAGATGCTCAGAGACCTTACCTGGGAACTGCTTTGAATTGGGACTGGACCCTGATTTCTGGTGAGTTCTTTAGTCACTGACAGATTCATTCCCTTCCTTGCACTCAGTCTCTCTCATACTGTCTTGTATTCCTTCTTAGAGGCAGCTGGCACAGCTCTCCTGGGAGGAGAAGGGTGCAGGCTGAAGATTCTCCTACCCAAGGAGGCTCTGAATATCAGCTTCCTCATTAACTTGCTGGATTCTTATAAACAAAAGTGGCTAAAAATCACCTTGTAAATCAAATTATTTCTACTGAGTTCTTCGAAAGAATGGGAATCAGCGTCTATCCTTGGGAAGGTGTCTTGGGCTGTGAATCCACAACTCCTGCTCTATATGGGACCACTGAACCACTTGCCTACATATTCCTGCCGAAGACCCAGTGCCCATCACTCTCTCTGTGGGTCACATGCTGGAGGACAGGACAGCCCTATAAGGCAAAGTGTAAAGCCTTTTGGAGAGGCAGCAACCAGTTGTCCGTGCCTGATTTTAGGTACCAGACAGGACGGAGATGTGTTAAGTTCATGCTTTGCACAGGCTGGTTTCTCCTGATCAGAAGAATGGCAGGCTGCCCCACAGGAGCAGTGCACTAACAGTCACACTGTTCCCCATATCCAAACCAGCCTGTGCAGCAGTTGCCTTGGTACCACTGCACAGCCCTGTGCTGCTCCACAAAGGGCACTAAGCCACCACTGCCTAAGAACTACATTCCTACCTGGATCTACCCTCCAAGTCTGAAAGCTCCACACAAAGGACTCCAATCAGAAGTTTCTCCCATCTCACTAAGTACCGCCATGAACACCAATCTTGCATTTCCCTTCCAGATTGATCCCGCTGTGATCCTTTGCAAACTGATCGATTCCTCGATCCTGTCCGCTGTGCTGAAAGAGGAGTCGTGGCAGAATTTCAGTGAGAGGATGAAAGGGCTGAAAGGGTAAGGAGGGACTCTGAGCCTAGAGTAAGAAACTGTCTACCTGGAGCTTATCAAGAGTTGGATGAGAGGAGATGGGGACAGGCAATCTCATCTGTCTTTGAGGTCAAAGACAGCTACAACAACTAATCCAGGGATTAGTTGTTGTACAAACAGGGAACTTCTCTACTTCCTCGGAGCTGCAGTGCAACATCTTGGAGACTGAGACTGAGCCTTTCAGGGATGCAACATCAACTCAAATAAACTGAAAACCATGAAAACCTTTCTTTGTGTTCGAAGTGTGGCATTAGGAAACTAGTCTCAGCTAGGGAAAATGCCTCAGCCCTGTACAAAACCCACTGCAAATCTACCTGAACCCAGTTGTGGCTTACCAATATGAAAACCTGACAGAGCTCTCCTTCATTTTTCCTTATGCTGTGCTTCTGTAATGGAGAGATGGAGCATACCTTTTAAGATAAGTATAAAAATTACAGTTCACACTGAGTGAATAGGGAGAATAAACTTTGACAGAAAAACCCAGAATTCTGCAAGATTATCTGACAGAGGTTTTACTGCTTTACAGTGGTTATAGCCAGCACTTCTGCAACAAAGGGGAGTTTCAATTACTCTGGGGCACCAGGCACAGATTGAAACTCATATT
Organism: Pseudotriccus pelzelni; assembly: GCA_035584735.1. Taxonomy (NCBI): domain Eukaryota; kingdom Metazoa; phylum Chordata; class Aves; order Passeriformes; family Tyrannidae; genus Pseudotriccus; species Pseudotriccus pelzelni. The sequence goes on from JAWMRA010000020.1 coordinate 2,635,450, forward strand.
TCCTTATCTATTTAAAGTTGCTCAAATAAGCATAAAGCAGTGGTGTAATCAGAGAAGCTGTTTCCATTAATCTTTATTTAGATTTTTTTTCTTAATCAGGCCATAAAGTTAGTTTATAGGGATGATCTTTCTTTGCATGCAAGCTCACAGTGCACACAATACCTGTGGGTTTACCCAGGCAGAATTCCCACTCAATCTAAGGGGAATTTTTTCCTGATTATAGAGCACAGTCACTTCCAGTATTTTATATTAGTTATCTCTGAGATGAGTATTGCCAGTACTGGAGCAACTTTAAACAGAGAAGCAGGACTAACTCCATAGTAGCTCTTGCCTGAATTCTGCTAGCTATGACATTTCATAAGTCCAGAACCAGCTGTTATTAGGGTCCCTGGGTGTATTCTAGGGTAGCCCAACTTCTGACACTCTGCATTTAATTAGAACTTTAGCTGAAATACATTGAGACAATGGTCAGGATAAAAGGTGCCCATTCCCTTCATTCAAAAGAAATTATACTCTCCAGCACACATGGGAGAAAATTACATTGTTGCGAATTCTAATTAGGAAAAAAACAGAAAAACAGTTCAATTACCTCACATGTATTCCTGTAAGTTACTCACACAGAGCACGTGAGTGCTGTATCTTCATTACAAATAATACAGACATGCATTTATTCCTACTATGCTAGCAATTGCAGGAGATGATGTAATGCACATAAAGCAGACTGCTGAACAGGACAGCCTCATTTGGTAGGTTTACCTGGAAATAGGGAAAAATGCACAAATCCAAGCTACTCCCATTAACTTGAGCAGGCTTTGGAGCAGGCTCTACTTGCCTGCCTAATTAGGGCTCTTCTGCCTTCCTGGCAGCGAATTTCCAACTGGCCACCCTGCCAAGAGCTCTCCTACTTGCTGCTGACTATACTACTCCCCCTCCCCAAGGAGGTGGGGGTTCCACAGCCCAGAAACCAAATACATCCTTTACTGAACTGCCAAAACATGTATGAATCCAAATGTGCAATCCAAAATTCGGTTCAGCTTTAACAATATTTTCTTTGTCATATGGAAATTATTGCACTCTCTACTCCAAGGAAAATACAGATATCCCAAAATCTTACTCCAAAGTCCAGCTTTTAACACTTTGAAGTGAGCTACGAGAGTGGAAAGCACGGCGAGCGTTACCGGCCGCTTTATCCGATGGGTTTTAATTGCCATCTAGCGGGAACAACGTGCAACTCCCGTCTCTCGGCCTTTCTCACGTTACAACTCTTCCCAGAAAAGTCCTGTCCTCTCCATCCCAGAACAACTTGTATATTTGCAGGACGTAACTACCCAGAAGGCGTTTTTAATGTCTCGACTCACCCGGAGAGTGACTCATTTTTTTCTGGGCCGGGGAATGTCTATCAAAAAGAAGAGCTGGTGCTGTCTTTTTGTCCTCAAAGCTATACCTAATCGGAATTAGCCTCACACTGTTCTAGGGTCTGAGAAACAAACTGTTCCTCTATGCCATTCACAGTGTGAGGCTTTCAAAACTTTGGAAGGACTTAAACTGAAATACCAAGAACCTAGACTAAATTTACAGCAACTCTTCGGCATTGGTAAGAAAAAGATACTGCAATGCTTAAGTGTCATCATCAAATCCCAAATATTTATAGAGGATCAAACCCCATAATTCTTCACTTATAGGTTATTAAATCTTTAGGACTAAGTCCACAAGTAGGCTAATCCTAATTTACAAACATATAATAAAAAATCTTTTCTTATTCTCCAAGTGCAAAGCACTGAGCCCAACAGCGAACTCATTAAGCAAAGGCAATTTCCATTTATAAGATCTTAGATTCAGCTTTCCAAATACCTCATTTCTATTCCTCCAATTAGCATGCCACATATGGAAGATATTATACCAGATACCCTTCACCTTTTGTCCTCACAGCTATGAGAGGGACCAAGTGTTCCTTATTTCCTGATGAATCCTTAATTACCTGCAATGTGACATATTCCTGCTTTTTTCTTTTTGATCCTACGATTTAAAGGCAAAGCCAACAAGGCACAGTGTCTTACTCTGACCCTTTCATTCTATATATTTCCTAGTAACAGACTTTAAATAATAAACACTTGCAAATGTGTAGCACCCCTCTGCATTTCCTTTCAGCCTGTCAGTCTCTTCACAGAGCTGATAGTCTCTTGGCTAAATTCATGTCCATGATCAGTTATTCCACAAAGGACAAGGGAGATGTGCCACACAGCGCACTGCTGTGTGCCCAGGATGGTGCCAGACCCCTCAGACCCCGGGCACCCGAATGGTCACAGGGCATTACAGCACAGTGGGCGTTTAGGTTGTGACATGACCTCAGATCTCACACCCTGTGTGTTAACATGGGCGCCACAGGCTGACACACACAGGAACTGCTGGAGTCATCACATATTTCTGTGCCTGATCCCTGCTCTGAGAGTGTTCCAGCACCATACCACTCCTGATAATACCAAAGTGCATCAAGTAACATTTTTTATCTAACAGGTCTTACAAAATGCATGTGCCTTTTCATTTGGTATCCTGTCCTACAAACACAAGCAAACCAAAGACAAAATGCCTACTTGCAAAAGAACATGATGTGGCACTTAGCTATCAGCCTGGAGTTCCCATATTGACAGACCTCCATCAGGGCTCGATTGGCATTTAAGAAACACTTTTTGTGTAAGTTTGGAATCCTGAAGTTACTATCTGGTCTATGCTGTCAAAGAACTCTATTGCATAAAGTTGACAAAGCTCACTTTGGCCAACTCTATCCTACATCTGTTAGGATTATCAAATGGTACTTTATATTTAGGACAGAGACAGTGGGGACAACTATATCACTCTGAAGGGCTTTGCTCAAGAGTGGTTTCATTAGAGCAGGACAAAAATGCAGCTCCAGTGGATGAGCTGAGCCTGTGTTTTACTTGGGTAGCACTGTGGTATGCACCTGCATGCTGTACCTAGAAAATGCAAGAATAGCATAAACACACTCCTGTCCTTTTTATTTTTATACTCTAACCTACTTTAGAATAGGATGGCGCCACAGCAGCCCAGTTTCCCAAAAAGGGTATCCAACAGCAAGGTTAGTTGGTTTCATTATATCTGTGGCCTTGACTGGAAGAGACCGTCTCTCCAGACACGTTTCTCTCCCTGCCATTAGCACAGAAGTCCTGTGTGTGAGAGCAATTGTACAGTCACACTTTACAGTACATGGCAAGTGAGGACAACAAGAGTGTGACCTGCCTATAAAACAATAACCTTATTGAAAGAAGTCCATTATCCCAAAATGATCTGGTCTTATTTGTTAATACTGCCTTTCTATTTCAGGCTCCTAAAAGCTCAGCTACGAGAAAAGCCCCATCACATGCTCAAATCCATGTTAAAGTACAAGCACAGTTTATAACTCAACACCTTCTGAATTACGATGTCCTTGGGATACGGAGTTACTGCTACAGTCAGTTCTTTTTATTTCTCGTGTAGCAGTGATTCCATCTGGTCACAACACAGTTATCTCCTCTCCAACAGGACAGCCTGCTTCCATGTGCTACGTGTCATCCCCGGTACCTCGGCTTTCCCTGGGCTTCAGCTGCAAACAAACGGAGCAAAGGGAGTGGCCTGTTGCACAAGGTGTGCTCAGCTCCCCACAAGGCTGGCCAACAGTTAAGGAGGCACCAGGCGCTGATTGCTGGGACAATTTTCTCAACGATTGCCCCATAATGCTGTCTGGGTCAAGCCTGACCAGCTGCAAGGAAACCATCCACAGAGACTTTGCAGGCTGTTATTGCCGGGCTATTTCACTACATTTAGAGGCAATATGACCATCTTGCAGCCAAGTGAATGATTCAAGGTGCCCAAAGTATCAAAACAGCCACACATTTTGTGACAATCCGCTAATAACCATTAACATTCACAAATAAAAAACCTCACATCTCCACGCCAATATTAGTTTAATTACTTACTGTGCTCTTAGGGACTAACTTTAAACCATACAAACAAAACCGAAAAGCAGTAAGTACTGTGGGTTTTGGTTTGTGTTTTTCTTTTTTTTTTTTTTTCCAAAACATGTTTAATAAAAGAATAGTAATAATGTATCAGAAAAACACAGACGCAACATAATAATTATCCTTCGCACTTGCACAGCACGTTTCATCTGAGAAACACAAGGTACTTGAAAGCCTGAAATTAATTCTAATTAAACCTCTCAGCATCCTATGTAGTTACATGACATCTACCGAGCGGTAAGTGAGACTCAGAGGTTTGGGAGGTTGCAGAGGATGATACAGCTTGTCATTGGTGCAGTCAGAGCAAAAATCAAGATCCTGGCTTCCAGGTCTGTTTTAACTGCTAGGCCACCCTGCTTTCTTTGGTCAGCACCAGGTTTTCTGCTATAATAAAATGACAGATGAGACAAAGGGAAGAGCAACCTATTTATATTCAAAAATTGTGAGATTTAATGACGAGCTAAATTGTTTTAATAACTGACTATTTTCTTCAGGCTCTACATATGCTTCTCCATTCCCCAGCATTTCATCTCATAGGTAGTCTAAGCATGTTGAATCAAGCACCATGAGGATAGAAATTACCTCTGGAAGGGAAAGGTTTTTTCTGTCCACATAAGATGCATTTTCCAAATCTAGAATGATTTCAAAATACATATAATAGCAGCAGCCATCACAAGCAGTGTTTTCCATTAGAAATAATTGTTAAAACATACATATTTAACTAACTGTATTTTAATGAGACTTTTTCTTTTAATTATTATTCAGTTCTCAGGGGAAAAAAAAAAAAAAGACAAGAAAAAAGAGGGAAGAATCCAGACAAGAGAAAAGATAGTGGGGGATGAAAAAGAAAAAAGGTGCTGATTGGATAACTGTTTAGACTAAAGATAAACACTTTCTGAAGTTCCACTTTACAAGAGATGTCACATCTGCAAAAGACCAGATTTTCTTTCAGTCTTTTTTCTTGCCTTGTGGTTATTTAAACTATAATACAGAAGAAAAGCCTTTTTCAACCACTGAAACTTATTAAATGTCCCTCAGATCTGTTATTTGAAAAATATCGGCAGACTCAATAATCACAGCAGTTGTGTTCAGATCACCAGACATCATGTAAAAGAACCAACAATTCTGAATGCTGATGCCTCAGTTTCAACAAAGTAATTCAAAATGTAATTGATTTTCATGAAAAAATGCGATACATAACATGGACATTTGGGAAATGGGGAGAAAACTAACTAATTCACAAAGAAAATTCAAGTTTTCTCATATCCCATTTAATTCCTACTGGCCAAATGGCTGAAGCTGACAGTTCACATGCAGCTTAACACTGTTGGTCCTTTCTACATGAAGGAAAGCAGGACAGAAAATTACACATTTGATTGGAGCCATCCATAAAAGGACAAAGTCAAGGGAACAACAATGGACAGGACAAACTATTGTGCTTTAAACAATTAAAATACGTAACACAATTTAAAAGTGTGTATGCTGAATTCACCCATTTTTTCATAGAAAAAAATACTTATCCCGGTAATTTTGTTTCACAGTACTGAGAAATCTGGTCTATAATGAGTCATCAGTGGAACTGAGATATGCAGAACCAGATAGGGATGACAGAACAGCTGAGGCTGGAAGGGACCTTTGGAGGCCCCAGGTCCAACCCCCACGCTCAGCACAGAGCCAACTTCAGCAGGTTGGTCGAGGCTCAGCTTTGGAGCATCTCAAGGCCAGTGATTGCAACCTCTTTGGGCAGCCTGTTCCAGTGATGGACCAGCACCCTGGTGAAAAAGAATAGCATGGAAAAGTATGGAACGGTTCCTTGCTGAGCCTCCTTTTTTACAAAGAAATGCCCAGCACTGGGTATCTGAACTCCTGGATCTCGCCCATACAACCCACAAGCGTAAGGATGTTTGGTTTTTCCTTTCTTCCTGAGTTTTTTTGAGTAGAAGACCAGCTATTTCATGTGGCTTATGAGCAAACTGTAATTAATTAAACCAGGTAGCTGGAATCATCAACAGAAAAACCTTTGCGTGCATTCCAGAATGAACAAGTAAACAATACACACAAAAAGCCAGATGAAAAACTACTGTAACAATAAACTGTCACTAATGGCAAAGATATTGCTGCTACAGAACCCTCACTTACCACCCAGACCATCATACAGAACTTGATTTTTTGCTGTTATTCATCGGGTTCTGGGTGCATAAGGTACACAGAAAAACCGTGGTCCTGGAAGAACTCTGTGTTGGGACGGGGGGTTGGGGAGGAGGTAAGAGATGAAAGCTGCTATATTGCAACAGCAGATCACCTTGCCTCACATTTGCCAGTCTTTTCCTGAGGAAAACGTCTTTCATATGAACTTCTACTTCCTAATTTAGCAATAAAACCTTCCTCTTTTTTTTCTTTTTTTTTTTTTAACTCTAGCAGCAGCTGTTTAAAATATATTTTGTAATTTTTGTCCAGTCTTTTCATGAAGGGGGAGAGGTATTTTTTTTAAGTTTTTACCTGAAACTGTAGTGTTATGCTGGTACAGGACACCATAAGGAGTAGGATAGGATACCATCCTCCAAAGGTCAGAAAATTGCTTGTTTTCTGCTTGTGCTTGCTACACCTGAGCACTTGCATGACAGAGCTAATCCTGTTTAATAAGCAGACACTCATTTTATGAGAGTTCTGCTTTTACAATCCTCGGTTTCTCAGAGTCTGTAATCCAATTTTTATTCACTTCCATCTACAAAATAATTGAAAGTTCCACACACCAGTTCTTTTTGCTTTCTTTTCTTTTTTTTTTTTTTTTAAATGAAAAGACGAGGAAAAAGGAGCACAAAAATTTGGTTCATTCCACTGGAAAAACTCTAGTTTCACTGACCAATTTCACTGAGAGAAATCAAGATACAAAAAGTGAGGTTTTTTGTTTCTTTGCAATGACAGTTGTCAAAACTGAGGGGACCAGAAAGGAAATAGTATGATAGGGTTTCTATTTTGCCACAAGGACCTGCTATATTACTTTCCATGTAGCCATTAACCTCTGAAGTAATGGATTGGCATGTCAACCATTTCATTAGAGCAGCATAAGAAGAAGAATGACTCTATGGTTAACACAGAGCGCTGAAAGGCAATGAGAAAAGTTCCTGTTTGTGCCTGATACACCAGCAGTCTGTAGGAATCAGGGCTAAATTTGATCAGTGATCCACAGAAGTGTTAGTCCATGGTATCCTGCCCAAGGCATCTTACCTCTCAGTCCTTCAGAGCACTAATAGTTCCTGTGAAGAGGACTGGGTTTCTGGTTGTCCACTACGGTCATCATTATCCAATGCAAACAATCCAAGGCACTCACATTTTCAAGATTTACTTTGCAAATGTAAAGTAAACAAACTCAGAACCTTCCTGTTGATCTCATTCAGAAAGCTCATTCTCAGGTCCTGGAGCAGACCTCCCACACTGGACCTTGAAGGTACCGTCTGAAGACAGACAAAGTAGTGTTGGTGACCCTTCTATCCCACCAGTCCCGTGCACTGAAAATTTATCTGCAGTGTAAAGCATTTGGCACATGTACCATAGCCTGTGTGAGGACCTGAACTATGCACACCTTTCAAGGCATGAGGTCCATTATGTTCCACTGGGATTCACAGTATGATGCTGATGGTGCAGGAAAGAGGATGAACCCTTGGCCAATGGTTGCAGCACTCAATTGTCGAGGACAGCAAAACTAAACAGCTTCAGAGACCTAAAGAATCTGGCAGTGGCACCTTTCCTTGACAAGCTGTCTCAGAGAGCACTGGTGAGCATGTTGCTGTTTCCTGGGTGAAGGCCCCAGTGTGCAGAGCAGGGTTATGTGGGTGCAGGATGAGGCTGTGTTGGTCTGGGGTTCTGCACAGCACCACAGGGATGTTATGTGGGTGCAGGATGAGGCTGTGTTGGTCTGGGGTTCTGCACAGCACCACAGGGATGCAGAGGACCTTACAAGCATCAGTGCTGTCCAGCACACACCCCGTGCACTGCAGCAGCCCTTCCCCACTGCAGGAGATCAGAGCTGCCACACAGAACCTGTGGGGCTGGACCACAGTGTCTCGTAGGCAACACCCCCAGTTACTCACAGAAGTACAAGGTCATTTCTGTGGACAGCCCATGGTTCTGGATACAGTGAATTAGGTTCAATCCATGTGAGATAAGCTAATTCCTGGAGCTGAACTTTTATTCAGAATTGTTCCAACTCTGCCTGTTCTGCCTGTGTAACATAAGTTCACTGGTCAGGCCTTGCTACCCAAAAGCAGCTGATCGCTAAATATCTATGATATAGATTACAGAGTGGGTCCTCTCATTCCAAAACATTGCCACTTGTCTCCTTCATCTCTGTTCTGCTAGTTGTTCTTGCTCTAGAATAGAAGTAAGCAGAAATTATTAAAAAAAAAATCAACAAATAAACAGATAATTTGAGAATTTTCGGGGAGAAACCAGTCCTGTGTGCAGCATACATGTGTATGTGGGCACCAGAGCGATCTTCTTTATCCTTGGAGGTATAGGAGAAATTGAGCTTTTACTCTCTTCTGCCTCCCTTATGCATGTTACCTTTTCACCCCAGTTAACATTCTTGCAAGGAGCATGCAAAAATCAAAGACACAACCATGTACAACTAGGGGCAGTGCCCTGTTTTACAACAAAAAGCAGATGGCTGTAGGCATTCTTCAGAAATTGAAAAGCTAGCAAAAAAAGGGTGTGTTGGGGTATATGAATTTTAACTTCATAATTACCCTGTTATTTAAAGCTAATGAATAATTACTACAGCAACCTTGCTGTCATAGAGCATACACCTACTCACCCACAGCTCAAGATGAAACCAGAGAACCACATTTGGGGCCTAAACCTCCAAATGCATCTCGTTGAGTTTAACACTTGGTTTGCCAGCATCTCACGGCATCAAGCACCATTTACTGAATTAGATCCTTCAGTGGCAGTCATCGGTCCCAAACCAATTTCAAGTTAATGACATCGGGGTGGTAGGGTTACACTTCAAAATTCTTGACAGTAACTCTTCCATTCATGTTTACATTTGTCTTTCAATTCTTCACTGGAATTTCTTCTAACATTTAAAACTCACTACGTGCTGAACTTTCCTTCAGAGGTGCTGCTGACAAGGAAAGAACAAACCCAAAAATCTTCATCAGTATATGTGATCCACTGAGGAATCCCAAAAGTGAAAGCAAATGCAAACAAACTGAGGTGAAAACTTTTGCAAGTCTTGCAGAACTAAAATTTTGAAAAGATAAGGGACAATAGGGTCAGTACTAGGGAAGTTAAAATGGCTCTCCTATAAACAAACTTTATTTTCATTTGCCTTCAAGCAAAGCAGATTGACTTCTGTGTGCTCCTGTATGAGAATCAGATTAAAAACAATGTGTGGAGGAAAAAAAGAACAGAAAATGCTAACAAATGTACTTCCCCCATATTATCTCTCCAAGGAAAATACAGGAGAGAGGTTGATTCTGGTGAAGAGTGGTGCAAGAGCAGATAAAATCCCACTAGAACTCTGAGTTACCAGGAAGGAATAAATACTTTATTACCCTAATGAGAAGCAGGTAGACTTTGTTCAAGTGCATTATCAACAGTGAAATCACTGTTTCATATAGAGAGAAAACAGAAATAGGCCTGCTTTAGGTTTTGCTGAGGGAAGGGTTGGATTTTTATTTCAGGTTGTTTGGTTTGTTTGTTTGAAAGACATCCATGGAAGAGTGCAGAAAAAGAATGCAAGCTGACTCACATAGCAAAGCACTGACTCTAGCTCACTTCTGAGCACAGGGAAAAGAATGTGTGCAATGGCAATTGTCAGAAGGAGGAATAGGCCAGCCCAAGGCTCACCAGCATGGGAGGAGATGCACAGAAACATTGTGAGGACCAGAATCCAGCACACAGACTCAAACCCACTCTGTTTTTGATGGTTCCTGTCATCATAATTGCAGAGTTCTGCCAAAATACGGCTATTTGTGCGTTCTTATGCAAAATAATCAGAGTGATCTATTTGTCATTACCACTAAAATTGAAATGTATATCAATTATGACTACCTATACTGTTAAAAAATGTGAGACTAATTTCTAATGCCCATCACTAAAAATCTCTGTTCAGAACTCGTACCTTTTCTGCCCATCAACACTGTTTTGATGACATTTCTCAGCCAGAGTTGCTGTCTGCTGGTATAATGCAAAAGAAAAATTATCAGCTGCATATACACTGTAGCAACATAAAGCAAAGTCAGTTAAAAGGTACGATTGCGTTGTCTTTTCTCTCAATCTTGGAAGTATTTTTGTATTTCTAATGTAACGAGCTCTGTCAGTGCAGCCACACAAAATAGCCATCACTGACATCACAGCAGCCACACAGCCTGCAGGCTGTAATTTCCAGAGTGGCTTGCTCATTTTCACCTGTCTTTCCAGAATCACCTTGACACAGTTGTCATATTCCCCACACGACAACAATGACATGTGATCCCCATTTTAACGCTGACAGAGAGACCTGAGCAGATTTCCAGTGACGAGAAAGAGAACAAACGGAAATTGGGCAAACTTCCTGGACTCTGTTACTACGACTAAAACAATTCCCTTTAACCGCCAAATGTAGATCCAGATCTCCTCAATTTTATTTCCCCAACAAGGAGAGGTACAGGCTAAATGCAAGTAAACATTTGCCATCTAAAACACTGACCATGATTTGCTTTGGACATCGAATTTATTTGGTTCTCATACAACCTCAGTCGTAAGAAAACTTCACACTCAGTAGATGTTTTTTACCTCAAAGGAAGACTTCATATTATTTTAAACATCAGAAATACGTTTGGCACTGAACGGGTTACCTGAAGAGAGGAAATACATGCATAATGTTACATCATCTCTCTGTTGGAACCTTTATTTTCTTAACCTCTGTGTTAGGGAGTTTGAGTTCTCCACAGTAACCTGGCCCTTCATTGCTGTGCAGGTCTGAACCTCAGGATAGATCAGCCAGTGTCAGCTGGACAGAGGCACAAGCCTAAACCACTAGGTAAAGATGTGTATATGATAATTCCAGAATGCACAGCAGTAATTTCAAGTGGAAACGTTTCTTCTCACTGTCCTCCTTTGACTGCTTCATAAAGAGCATGAGCTGTACCTCCTCACCAGTTCCCAGGTACACAGACTGAAATAAACCAGACCGCCTCTCTGCTGATGTGAACCAAGCAACTGAAAAATCAGGAAAGGATTGAAGCCCCACCCTGGAAATCCCAGCCCTTTAAGTCATATCACTGCTGATGGTGGCAGACAGGTGCCAGCGTGGAGATAAGCAAGACGTCAGCCTAAGCAGAGCAACACACGCAAACAGAACAAGAGCACAAAAGCTGCCAGATCAGCACTGCTGCTCTAGTCAAGCCCTCTGGGTCACAGAACAGAAATTCACTCTACGGACCACAGCAGAAGACATGTGCCACCAAAAAACACCCAGGAGGAGAGGTCATGGTGCTTTCTCAGGGAAAAAAATGGGGCAAGTTTAGCACTCAAAGGGGGCAAGTTTATCACTCAAAGTAAAATAAGTCATTATTAAAGTGGACAGTGTTCTGCTCTTGGCCCTCTTTTTGCCCTAGTTGAGGCATCAGGCAGACAGGTCCAAGTAAGAGCCTATTACACCACAGGGTTTCTCCAGTGGGTTCTGAGCTGCCTCTTCCCTGGGAACTGTTGTGAAACAATGCCTGTTGCTCTACAAGAGCATGGTGGAGTAACACAAGAGAGGCCCTGACAGTTGTCTGACTGTTGTCTTTAAGAGGGGAAACGCTGTGCATGTCTTCACATGGAATCTGGTTTATCATGGCTTTAGTCCCCTCAGGACTTTTCCACCTCCTCCTCCTCTCCTGGTCAAGAAGGGGATGGAAACTATGAAGAAAAGAATAACGAATGTGAGACACAAAGAAAACAACAGAGCCTTTTCCATTGAAAGGGGTAGAGGAGGAGAAAGGGCAGCCTGGGCATGGAAGGAGCAGTCCAGAGCTTGTTTGCAGGGGAAGAAACTGAAAGGGTCAGGTACCACTGACCTTTAAACTCTGTTGAGGTGCTGTCTCCAGAGCGAAACAGCACTGGTGTCTGTCACCTTACAACACCCACCTGGCCACCTGGGAGACCCTGTGGAGACTTGGGGAAAGAGGCAAAAGAGAGGCAAAAGAGAGGCAAAGCAAGGGCAGGAAACTGAAGACAGTGGTGGTGCATCACAAGCTCTTGTTCTCAATTCACATACAGGGGGGAAAAAAAGACAGTTGGATAGGACAAACGTTGCTGAATCTTTGCTATTAAACGAAACCAACTCTCATTATTTCTGCACCTGCCTTGTAATTCTGACAAGCAGGGTAAATGCAAATGCACTCAAGTTAATTTTAGTTTTCTGAAACCACATAAAAATGAAACAAAATTTGGATTTGGAATATTATCCGTGTTGAAACAAAGCTTTAAAACACCTTCTGAAACAGCCATAAAGCTGTTGCTGCATATCAAAACAATGTCAAGACAGCCCAGTGTGTGTTAATGGGGCAGCTTTACAGTACATTACACCTCTTAGCTATTTTTATAGATTTATAAGAACTGAATTTCCCAGTTGTTCTATCCTCCCGCAGGCACCACTGTCATGGATATAAGTCCTTCACCCACTCACTGTATGCAAAATGTTAGATACTGAGTGCCCAGGACCACACTGATTACTCACATAAACAGAAGGACCCTGTGGGTAAACACCCAGCTTCAAAGCTATCGTTTTCTCCCCTTAAAAATACACTTCTTTTCAGAAATGCAGAAGCTCTGACAAACCACAGAAACAGAAAGAGTGAAGTAGCCAGTATTTCAGTTTCATAATATATCCTACTGCAAAAACTCAGTACCAAGAAGGGTGGACTTTGGAGCCTGGATGCACAGCTTCAGAATGCCAGTTAGTGAAAGGGGCCTGACACAGGCTTTATATTTGTACAGTGAGCAAATCCACCATTTATTATCCTTAATAGTATATGCTGGGTCTCATGGATTAGGAGTTTTTATAAAGCCTTTGTAACACACTTCTCCCCAGCTCTATTTCTACCTATCATCAGTTTTTGTTTCCAAGGGAGCTCTCCAAGCATTAAGCTTAAAAAGTCACCTGAATTACTGAGAAACAGGGAACAAAATACCTTCAGGGATTTCACAGCTGTGCCCAGAGATTTAAACCATTATGTACATTTTTTTCAGATGACTCCCAGTTTCCAGGCACTTCTTCCACATGGAGGTATCCTGTTGATCTATTGTGTTTTTTGAGAGCCCCCTTCTTGGTCTGTTGGGTTTTTTATTTCATTACATGAACTGCTATTTTTTTCCTAACAGTGAAACAGAAAATCTCTCATGATTTAAAGAGTCTATGGGTAAAAATAATTTTAAAATACATGTCATCCTCGGAGATTGAGAAGATTTGCCACAGTTTAAGACCCTGCATGGTTTACTAAGCAGAGAATAACACGTCTCAAAAGACATTCAATAAAGCAGAAGACTGCTATTTAAATGATTTGTGGATGGTCAGTCAGGGAACATTTAGTGCATTTCTGATGATGGAGCATTATTTAATACATGTGCAGAAACAGGCAGAAGTAGATCTATGAAAAGACTAGTGGGAAGACATCCACCACCACAGGTCCTCAACACCAGGCAGTTTTTGGGTGCCCTGTGAACTGCAAGTTTGGTGGCAGCAGAGTTTTAGATTAACAGAAGCCTACGTCATAAAACTACTTTTTGAGTTGTGCCTCTATGAGAAAATTCAGAAAAAAAGCTCCAGCAAATCTGTCTTGAAGACTTCAGCACCTTCCCCCAGAGTCAGTAGGAAGCCAGCTTCTGACTCACCTGCTCCATCAGAGCTTCGGGTTGTAGTCTCAAGCACCTGCTCTTTGAAAAGCCAAAAGGAATTCAGATGGCCTACATAAGTGTGTGACAGGGGTGGCAGAAAGCAGCACATCCTGCAACAGAGGAAGATCTTCAATATCAGACTGTTGTCAGAGCACGGGGTAAGGCTTGTGCTATTACCTGAGAAAGCAGACACATCAAAAGAAAAAAACAAAAGGGCAGGGGGGGTGGAAACTGTAGCCAGAGGTATGCAGAGGAATCCTTTTGGGATGATGCCAGGCTCCAGTGGAGCTTTGATTCAGGACTTCATTTCTGTACATTCAGCTACTTTTTAGGGTGAAAGAAAATGGCATGGATTATGTGCTGTATTTTGAGCAAGGAGACCTGATACTGGTGGGATCAACAAGTATGATCTAAAACTGAAGATGAAAAGGAATTTCTCAAGCTTCAGTCAACAGACAAACACTTTAATCTACAAAGCCTGAGGAAGCCCATTCTCCCACCTACAGAGCCCAAATACTTAACAAAAATATGGTCTACTACTATTCTAATTAACAGATATAAACAAGCCTTCTGCCTCCTACTTTCTTTTTCTTTTCCCCTCTCCAATCTCATCTTCTACCTCTTTGTGACTGGGGAAGGCTTCTCTCTCCAGCTCTGCTGGGGATAAAGCAGCCATGGCATTGGCAAAGCTGAGAACTGTTCACATTTGCTTGCCGAAGGACAGCAGCTCATATCAGCAGTACCTGGAACAACAGAGGCAATGAGCAGGGTATGAGACTTAAAGAGAACTTGATCTGACCCCCTGTTCTGAGTTGTCTTCTGCAAACTTGCCTGGTCAATCTTCCCTGTAACACAACCTGCCCCAGAGGGCTCTTGCAGAGCAGCTGTGGCAAAGACTGTGAGGCATACTGAGGATAGGGAGTGGATGCCAGCAAGGAACTGCTCTTCTGTCTGTGGACTGTATTCCTTTCCCTTCAAGTTAACACAGACTGGAGCAAAGCCTTTAGTAATGAACATAACAAAAGACGATGAGTTGGCCTCAAAGCAGTAATAAAAAAAAAAATTAAGAACTCTTATAATAAAAAACGCATTCATATAACTGGGTTATATTATTTCCCACAGTTTTATTTTAATATATGACTCAGGGTGTGGAGATGAAGGTGTGATTCAGAGCAATAATGGGACTTTAAAAGCTTGTGCCACAGGGGTGGGCTAGGTCCTCTGGTTGCCAGTTACAGGAAGCCTCTAGTCAAACAAAACTACTACCCAGGTCCATGTACGCTTTGTCCACATAAGATAAAACGTGCATAAGGCATGGGGGGTATACTGGAAGAACACACAGGAGATATATGGAAATAGAAAACAGTGTGACTACAGACCAGCAGAAGTGAAAGCACTTTAGATGCTGTTAAGTATTGGTAGCACTTAACTTAAGGTACCAGAGGGAACACCCAGGTACATGTTGGGTCTTAGACCTTGCAGAGTATTTACCCAGACCCTTCAGGTTTTGGGAGGCTGAGCACCCTGCAATGCATGCACCACATGGTGCCACCAGCAATCACTGCTGGGTAAGCAAGGAGCAACCAGGTAAGGCAGATGTATTTGGCCATGGGAGCGTGCAGGCGCTCACCCAGCACACTTGTCTATGGTCTTCTGCACACACCTGCCATTGCTCCATTGAGGATCACCACCATTTCAGAAAATTATGTTTGCTCTCCTTCCTTCAAGAGGTCATCTTGGGAACTGTCAGTGAAAAGAAGCAGATGCTGTTTGCGAATCAAAGGAATACACTAAGCCTCACAAGGAAGTGCAGCATTCAGCCATAGCCAAGTTAAACAAGATCCTTTGATTTGTCACTGGCTTCCCCAAAGCCCCAAAGATTTGCTCTGAGCTCAGCTTGAATGGCCAACAACTCAGGTAGAAAAGCACCAATTTGTCTGAGCTGTCAGCAGCTCCCTGAGCTATTCCTGAAACACTACAGGACTTGACTCAACAATTTGAGACTTTCCAGCTGAAAAGAATCCATGTGCCACAATATTCCAGCTCAATATTCCAGGCTGACCAATATTCCAGTTCAACAAGGCACTTAAGCACATTTCATTAAGAGCACTTGCTGAACAGTCTATTGACCTCTAGTTCCACAGGTGATACAAGGTCTAAATTATCAATATTTTCAACACTGTGCACCACGTAGTGCTGGATTTCTGCACCCCAGTGCTTTAGGACAGGCTGCACTTGGATACTTTTGAGCAAGATTTGCCAAAAAAATGAGAATTTGCCGTCATGCATGGGTATGTCTGTTTGTTCACCCATTCCAAGTTTGAAAGGAGGATGAAGATGGTCGGGGGGCTTGCAAGCACGGTGTCAGAAAAGGAGTACTAAAGGCAGAGTACTGAAGGGAGGCAGAAGGAAGCCACTGAAATTAGTGTGAGCAGCACAGAGGCATCCTGCAGCAGCATTTGTTGTGTGAACATACAGAATACTCCTGGAAGACAGATCAGTGAGACTACAAGCAAAGCTCTGGATTCTGGTCCTCCTTTCTGTTAGGGACACAACCTTCCAGAGTTTACAAATTCCCATTCCTCTTTCTTCTTGTGATGTGCAGACAGCACGTCAATACCAACACCCGGCTGACACTGCATCCGTCCAAGAGGCTGCTGTGACCACACAAAAGATGATTAGCCAAATGCATATGCTCAGAGAACAGTCCAGCTGCTTCCAGCTTAATCTTCTTCTCTATTGGCAAGTTGCTCCAGAAAGAAGAAACATGCTGCCTTGAAGAATCTTCTGCTTCTACTTGCATTTGTGCTGGCTGCCCCCCGTCTGGATTGAGGGTCCTCTGCCCTCTCAGTAACCCTACAGAGAGGTGCAGCCAGAAAATCTCCTTGCACCCATCCACCTCCTGAATTCTGTCAGGCAACACCCAAAGAGCCTAACCCTTTTCTAGGGAAAAGGGCAAGCAGGAGAAAAATCTGATGCTATCATCAAAAAATGTTTGGGATGATGCACTGTAGAGCAAATCCCCCACCCCTGTAATGACACTGTCAAAGCCTAACACAAAGAAAAGGCATCCTGTGCCTTCTCCACTTGAAAAAGTCCACCACTGATAACACCAAAGGATAGTACAACACACACTGCAAGTCTCCAGGCAGATTGCACTAGGAAGGAAGCACCTGGTTGAGTGGTAGGCAACCAAGCCAGAGAGGTAAGAAATTTGTCTTAGATCACATTATGCACCAGTGCCTGAGCATCATTCATTGTTTGCTGTGCTGGGGCACGTTGCAGGTGTGAGAGAATGGGCTTACCGGCAATCCGACATACCCACAGCATCCCCATTCACATGCAGCTTTTCCTTAAACACAAATTGGTTTTCCTGGGAACCGTTCAAGGCTGACACATTAAAAAAGGCCACCCAGTCCTGGCAGAAATGCAGCAGTGCTGCAGTACTATTGCAGAACCTATTCTTGGAATATGGTGTGAGGAAAGAAAGGTTTGGTGGGGCTGGTCTGGTGCACTCGAGTGTGACAGGGGTACAGCACTGCATATCCACATCTCACCCACATCTCCCTCCTGCTCTGCTTTGGGTGTGAGCAAAGCTCAAAAGCAACGCAGTCCTTTCTGTCTGAGTGCACCTGTACCCTGCAGCAACCAGAAAGGAGGGGTGGGTGCATGACCCAATGTACTTGTGAGAGCCTGTCATCTCTGTCTCAGCAAATTTTGGGGCCTTAGTTTGTCATTAGTGGGGAAGCCAAGCCCAGATTTTAACTTCCTTGCAGCTCTGTTTTCCCTCTTTGCCTGAGAAAATGATTTAATAAAATTTATTCCAGCAGGTTTACGGTGTAGTTTCTGTGAACTCTTTTAATAAGTAGGTACTGGAGGGGATGTGTATGAACTCTAAGCACAATGCACTTAAACCAAATAGAAATTTCTGTCTCTAAGATAACTCTTCATCTTGCAGACAGATTTGCAATGAGAAAATCTATTTTATTTGTGGTTCTCTGTGCAAACATTCATCTATACATTAAGTGAAGAGCATGACACAGGTTCTAACTTTGTTCTTCATCTCAAAAGTGATAATGTTCTATGGGTAAGAGGTGTAATAATTTCCTTACTATTCTATGGTACAGTAGATGCACAAGCTTACTAATAGAAATGTGGAAAAAGTATATTTTTATATTTCAGTCACTGTTAGAAAACCTAGTGTGCCAAACTGCCTTCCCCATTCTCTGACAACTAAATAAGGTTCTACAGAAGAGTCTCCACCTCTAGCAACCCTGCAAAGCACATTGTGTGGCTCCCTTGGATACCTTCAGGCACAGCAATCCCATGTGTGCTGCACACATAAGGAACACACCTTTGCAGGAATTGTACTAGCTAACAGCTGAGAAATGACAGCTTCTTGTAGAACCCCTCCATGAAAAAGGTCACAGAAGCTCACCTTGTCTCCTCCGGGGAAAGCCAACAGGCTCAGGTAAGGCCTCTCACACAGGGCACACAGTTCACAGGCCTTTTAAAAGACTGCTCCTCTCTGTTTCCCTGCTGTTAACACCTTACAGCTGAGTCCCAGTAGCTGGCTGTGTAAGCACTTCTAGTCAGTTCTAGGGCAAAGCCAAACAAGTTCATTCAAACCACTGCCAGGTGGCTCAGCTAACTTGTTTTATTTTGTCCTGGAAGACTCAGGAGTCTTCACAGGTCAGAAAGAGTTGAGAAGGAGCTCGAAAATCCTGGGTGGATGAAGTTAACTGGCATCCTAAGCATTGCCCTTTGAAGGCAAAGCCAAGACACGTTAACCTAAACATGATGACTTTGCCTTGACACCATGAATTATCTGGAAGATGGTATCCAAAAAGGCAGGAGGCAGCAGTGTGCTGCATCATGTCTGAGTGGAAATCACTGAACTAGCAGTTCAGAGATTTCCTCTGGCAGCTGACTTGCCCCCTACGTGCAGAAAGCTGCTCTGCCCCAGCACCTTGAGTGCAGGCCCAGAGCAAACCAGCACTGCCACACAGACATGCCCTGGGCCCCCACAGAAAGCAGGGTGCAATCCTCCCTTTCCAAACCACTGCAGGAGCCTACAGAGCACTCAGCAAGGCCAGAGCCAGCAGATCCCATCTGTCATCACGCCGTGCTATCAAAATGAAACAGAAGGTATGGTTTCAGGCAACTTAAACACGACCAGAAACAGAATTCCACAGCTAATGCCATTAGCAAAACTAATGTTTCTTGAAGTCTTTAACACAGACTATACCTTTTCCATGACCTATGGATCATGGTGATAATGGTTGGCCTGATCAACCTCTGTGCCTTCATGCCTTCATCTAAAGTACAGCTGAGCCATACTCTGCCTGGCAGAACACATGGCAGAACGTTCCCCATCCTCTCTCTTCCTGTTTTGCTAATCCATGAATCCAACATGGACACACAAGTGCATTGCACAGCCAGCACTGGACTGTCCCAGCTGCCCTCAATCCCTCAATGGCACACATGCATTAAATTGTGCTTTGCAATATAGACTGAAGGATTATTTGATTTTTTTTTTCAGTGACAGCATGAGGCCAAACCCATGTAAATGAAACTGTTACTACTACAGTAATTTCAGTCTTAAACCTAGATGCCAAACTTTGAAAAATAAACACTTAAAATAATCATCACAGGAGACAGTTGAGATCACATTTACTGTGAACTGCTGAGTTACAGACCCAGAGTGCCATCTAGTGCATTTCTCTGACAAGAAGTGGAAAGAAGAGATGATGTGACTTGTGGCGTTTGTGTCCAATAGGGAACTTCTTTCAGAAGATAAATGGGAAGTGGTAGATATTAACTAATTTCCTTTAAACTAGAGCTTTTAACTCTGCCCAGCATGTTGCATTCATAATCAAGATGATATGAAATAAGAGCCACATGTAACCTGTGTAACTGGTTTAAAAAAATAAGAATAAAAAATCCCTATTCCTCTTGAGGTAATTATTCACAATGCACTGACAAACCAAAAAAGAAATTTCCAGGTGGTTCCCCTGGAATCTATTCAGGAACCAATATAATTCATTTTGAGTGACCAAACAGACTAAAACCTCATGGGTTCACCAAGTGCAGAAGTGAGGAATAAAATTCAGGATGACCTCAGCTGACTGGTAAAATGGTGTAAAGTCAGGATGCTGCTATTTAGCTGAAAAAGTGCAAGAAGAAAGAAAGCATCTAGCATACATATGCAGAACAGGGAAGGATGGGGTAGGTAGCAATGTAGAGGAAAAGAACCTGGGACTTCTCTTCTTCCTGTAAAGGATATGAAAGGTTACAACAACCTCAAGCTAGACACCTAAGTCAACAGGCACAAATTAGATTGGTGATTTAAGAAAAGCTTTTTTGGTGTTATAGTGGTGAAATGTTGGAATACTACAGTGTTGTCAGAGACCTTTAAAAACCACATAAAACAAGTGCTCAGTCTGAAACTGATTCCTCTTTCAAGTCCTTTCAGCACTGCATTTCAGTGTGCTCTGATAACACACCAGTTGTACCAATGCTTAACTCAAATTGGGTTCTTTCAATAACTCTGGCTCCAGAATCTCATTCATCAAAACCCAAGATTAGCTCTTTACATAATCTACTTTCAGTCATCTACTTATGAGCTGTCATGAAATGACTCTGAAGGGGTTTTGAGCACACAATGGCCCACTTTATGTAGATGGAAATTTAGGGGTTTTACACAGGTATCTATGTGTCTGACAGTTCATACCTGATGAACTACTAACCTAAAAGACAGCAAACATTCCAGTCACCAGGATCTGCAGATAAAAGCCTGCTGTTCAAAGGGAGTGAAGCAGCTGGCCCTGAATGTTCTGTGCATTGTCGAAATACTGTCCTTTATGGAGGCCATGGAGAGAGATATCAACACTAACAAACCTCTTCTGTGTGCAAGACTCAACCCACCTGGTTGGACAAGGTGATGTGATCTCTTTGGATTTCAGTAAAGCTTTCAATCCTGTCTCTCCCAAGATCCTTCTGGACAAACTGTCCAGGCCACAGCTGGATAAACACACCCGGGGAATGGCTGGAGCTGTGTCAGGGCAGGCTCAGGTTGGATCTCAGCAAAAGGTTCTTCCCCCAGAGGGTGGTTGGCACTGACCAGGCTCCCCAGGGCAGTGGGCACAGCCCCAAGGCTGCCAGAGCTCCAGGAGGGTTTGGATGATCCTCTGGGGCACAGGGGGTGACTTCAGGTGTCCTGTGTAGTGCTAAAAGTTGGACTTGGTGATCCTTGTGGTTCCCTTCCAACTCTGTGTATTCTGTGATTCTGTGAAACACAGTGACACTGCCTGAAGAATCTCCTGAGCTTCCTAAATTATGGGGTTAAAGTTCCCAGATCCTGCAGAGGACCATGAAAGAATGGCATCAGTCAGCCCAAACAGTCAGCCTTAGCTATGGCTCTTCCCAATGACCAACAAATTACACAATTCAGAAGATATAATTCACTGACTGTTAGAGTTCAAGAAGCATTTGGGCAATACTGTCAGGCACATGGTGTGATTCTTGGAGATGTGCAGGGCCAGGAGTTGGACTTGATCCTTATGAGTGCCTTCCAGCTCAAGATATTCTATGATTCTATGAAATAACCTCTTTGTCGTATTTCAGAACAGTTCCACACTTGGGAGAACCTTTTTGCTGTTGCCATTATTGAAGAGCAAAGTAGCTACCCAGAAAAAAAGCCACTCTGGACATTCTCCTCCTGTACTGAATTAAAGAAAAAGATTCTGCTTTCCCTTTTCAAATGTACAACCCCCATTTTCTTGTGTAGGTACTGGGGAGTCACACGGGACTCACATACTAATGTATCTTCCTCTACTGTGGCTTTCTGAAAACACAGAGGCACGATGGAAAATTGTATTAGAGATACAAAGAACACCATTTCCCACCTTTGTCTTAGAGATTGAACACAACAGATCAAGGCAATGGAGAATGGGATGCTTTCAACAAGTAACTTGTATTTTTACCAGCATAACAGGCTTCCAACAGACACTATCCAACATAAAAACCTTATTCTCAAGTCTATTAGCAATTCACAAACACTTTACAATCCCATTACTCCCCATATTTCCTTTTGCTAAACCAGTCAGCCCACTGTTCTATTTAAAGATTCACCACAAGACTGGTTACTCTTCCAAGTAACTATTTCCCATCTGCTGTTTATGGTGACCCCACTAAATTTAAAGTTAAATTATGCTTTAATAACTATTGTAAGATCCAATTATGTGGGGTTGGATATATTATAAGACAGTAGACATTTCTTTAGATAGATACAAAACCAGAGTGAGACTGGACAGAGCATCTACTATCATGGAAAATCTTTATGTCGCTTTAACCTTTCCCCCTTCCCATACGTGAGAGACCATTCAGTTACATCACCCCTTTAAAAATGGCACATTAAATTTCCTTCATCATGTCTTCCCAAAATGCAAAACTCAAACTGCATGGTTTGCTTCTCTTTTTTTTGAGCATAAGTAGCAATGAATGAAATAAGTCGTTCCAACAGCTTCAATAATTTCTGTACATTTCAGGACATAGAGAAAATGAGGACAAAAACGGCAACAAAGAGAACACATGCAAGCTTCATTGCATCCTCTCTGTGCAGTTGCTATGCAGCAATTGCCTTCCTAAAAAGAACTTTGGCTTTTTTGCTTACTAACATTTCGTCATTCAAGTAGATACAGTGTGTTCAGATCCAAATCAATTCAAATGAATTCTTTGCTCTGAGAGCTGTCTCAGATAACTACTAGTTAGAATGTACATGCCCTCTGACTTGCTCATTTTAAAACTATATTCACAGTGGGGCAGAATACACAACCTAAATAAGCAGCCAATGCTACCACAAACGGAGAAAAGTCTGCGCTTTACTCTCATGCAAAAACACAGCAAAGCAGGCAGGCACCCAGCCTGAAAACAAAAAAAAAAAAGAAAGAGCATTTTTGGCAGTTAATGTGGGCAACCTTTGTCACTGCTGTCTTTTCCAACAGGTTCCTGGCCCAGCACTGTTTTACACTCCTGTGTTCTGCTGTGGATATTGTGGGCATATCGAAAGCCTGTGTTGTAAACGGCCACCTGCTTAATCGTTCAGCAACAGTAAAACACTTAAAACTTTGAAAAGGACAACAATTTATTATACACACTCTGGGAATAGAATCAGTAAATTGGTCTTTATACAGATTGAGTAAAGAATGTATCATCTTTCCAAGGACAAATGAGTAAAATTAAGTACTTTACAGGAGTCCAGGATTACAATCCTAAATTAAGGTATAGCACGGACTTCTTGGCTGCCCCCCCTTGCCCATAAACTTCAATCCATTCAACATGAGCTCAGTGTGGTGTGGCAGGAAGGGGCTGTGCTGTTGCTGCTGCTGCACAGTCTCCATCCTCCCCCAACACACCTATTGCCCCCTAGGGACCAGGCTAAAATACTCACAGGCCTATGGCCTGCAGCAGGAATTACATTCTGGCAGAGATACCACAAAGAAGCACCAAAATAATGCTGAGCATCTTGAGAAGAAGGCAAACATATACCTTTATTTTCTACTCCCAGGTCAAAGGTACAAGTCCCTTCAAATGGACATTTGTAAGACCCCTGTTTGAGTGGGCAGTTGAGTGTTTGTGTCTGCCCTGTCACAGGGCTCTGTTGTGTCCCATGGGAGCACACCCTGCCCAACTACAAAGGCTGCTGTTCCTTCTGGGAATAGCCACCCACAAAGGTAAGGGCAGGGATGCTGCCCTTCAGGATGAAAGTCACAAGCAGGGTCTGGTGCTGAAACTGTGAGGTGTAATACACCAAATCGTGGCCTTGCCAAGCCCCAGTGACAGGTGACACTTCATTAACGTTTCTGCAGCAAATGTTTCTTTGGGATGAAGCTGAGATTTCACCCCGAGGTTCTCTGGTTCCGGCTCTTTTAGCCTTGTTCAAAATGCACCTGATGTGAAACTATATAAGAAGACAGAATGCTCTTAAGGTCCCTCTGCTTGTCGCAGCTTTAATGGTTTGTTGACTACCTCTCCTAAGGAGAGGTTTCTGGTGCTTTTCTGTTAGGTTCTTCCTTTCTTATTACCAGTAAAATACAAGAAAAGATATCAGTAGAGTCACTCAGTTGTTTCTTGTTGCTTTCAGTAAGAAGGAACCAACACAGAACAAAATATTTATATCAGCAGACAGAGTACACACTCTATGAATTCCTAGCATTTTCCCTAGCAAAATCCTCTAAACTGACCAGAATGTTTAAAAGAAAAAAAAAATCCTGCAGCTACTGATCAGTTGATTTAAAGGAGATTATCAGAGTTAATTGAATTCTGGTATTCATCATCCCATAGCCAGTGTGCTCTGCTGCTCACTAATCAGCAAAAGAGGGCTGGACTGGGATTTTTATCTTCCTCACAATACCACAAAGACTGTACACATATTTGAGAGCAAACCAACATTTCTACCACAGCCAGGAAACCAAGTCCAGTGCTATCCTTCTAAGCGGTCATTCACTTAACAGATTGTCGGTGGTTCTGTAAAAGTTAATTGAGCCTAAATTTCATTAGGCTCTTGGAACTCAGTAATACAGCTAGAAACACAGCAACACCATTCATTCGTATATTTTTTGACTTCTGTATTTTTTTAATGAAGTTCAATCTATTTTTTAGACAACTTTCACTAAATATCTTATGAAGTCCATATAAGGCTGAACATGGAGACTTTCAGAGTTACCAGGACTTGATTTGCTACAATAAGAAAACATAGCTCTGAAGCGATCAAACCACGTGGGAGTAACAGGTTACTTTTGAACACCTGAAACTTTGTTTCCAGTCTTTGCATTTGTTTCCCTGTCTTTGAAAAGAGAGTAGTGGTAATGTTTACATAGTTCAGAAAGTAACTCTTCTTGTAGCATATGTAAAAAGTACAGAGTAAGTCAGTAAAAGGATTTTTCAAAGCGGTTAGTGGGACAGTTCGTTTAGAAAAAGAGCGATAGATCCATTTAGGAAACAAGCCTCAACCTCTGAAAATCAGTTAGCCTTTCTATAACAGCAGCAGTATAAAGCAGCTTTATAAGGTGAAATAGCTTACATGGATTTTCTCAAATGACTCCCCAGTTTTCAGGTAATACTTTTCATTCTAAAGTCAGAGAAAATCAGACTGACGTCACTACAGAAACTTCCCACCTTCCTTCTCTGAGACGTCCTTTCTCCCATTGTCATCACCCCACCGCAACACATTTCCATTGCCTCGTTGTTTGCCCCACACTCTGCCAGTTACCACTTAATCTTCTTATGAAAATTTTCTAACCTATGCATTTTCAGAATGGGCCACCCACGGGGGACTCCTCTATGGGCACAGAACCGCTCTCAGGAAGGTGTTCATCTCATAAACAAGCCACAAACCAGGGATTTCCATCAATAAAACCCTTGGCTGTTACACCCTGGGGGAAGATCTCAGGTTCCCAGACTACCTGTCTGATTTCATCTGAGAGCAGATGAGAGCTCATTCACTGACGCTTCTGTGAAGGCAGTTTGTTCACAGAGCAAAAGGTTTGCGAGCAGACACAGACCGCAGACACGTCCGTGCCCCATCCCCTGCGTGAGGAGAGGAAACACTGATTATTTTCTGGAGTTGCCCAACAGATAACCAGCTCCGGTGCCGTGTGGGACCCCCCGGGTGCGAAGGAGCCGGTGCAGGCACGGGCTGGGGCTGGACTCGCTTCGGGAGTGGGGAGGAGGAGCGAGAAATTAACGTGAAACGTACAGAAACCAGCCAAGCTCGGGCACTCGGCGCTTGTTTGTACCGCTGACAAGCAGTAAAACGTTTGTTCTTCACATCATTATCGCACCGCCCCGGCGAATAAAAGCGCACCGGGAGGCGGCCGGCGCGGAGCCGGCGCTGTGAGGGGGAGCGGGGCGCGGCGCCGGGCGGGCTGGTGGCGGCGGTGCCCGGCACACCGAGCGCCCGGGACGGCTCCGCGGTGCCCGCGGCTCCCCCGGCAGAACAGCCGCCCCCCGTGCGCCCCGGGCACCGAGAAGCGCCCCGAGCACCGAGAAGCGCCCCGGGCACCGAGGAGCGCCCCGTCCCCTCAGGGACCCCCCGCCCGCTCCGCCGGCCCGCCCGGCCCGCGGGGCGGCGCATGCGCGGCGGCGGGTCAGAGCAGCGCGGGCAGCGATGGCCGGCGGGGAGCAGCGCGGCGCGCCCGGCGCGGGGCGGGTGGCGCTCAAGAAGGAGATCGGGCTGGTGAGCGCCTGTGCCATCATCATCGGTAAGGGCCCGCTCCGCTCGGCCGGCGCGGGGGGCAGCGGCGGCGTGCCGCGGCGGGGCGCAGTGCGGTGCCGGGCGGCGGCGAGCGGGGCTGCGGGACGGCGGGTACCGCTGTCACACGCGGCCCGCCCGGAGGTGCCGGCGGAGCGGGAGCGACAGCCCCCTCCGCCCCAGGACGCGAAGTCGCGAGGTTGTCGAGGCTCCTGCGGCGCTCACTTCTGAGGCTGAAACAGGTGGATTGGTGTGTGCGAGGTCGGGGCTCTCCGGGCGAGGCGTTTCTCGGAGTGGGCTCTCGGGAGGCGCTCGCAGGGTGGCCCGGGACCCGCAGGGTGCGTGGCGCGGGTCGGCAGCGGTACCATCGCTGGCGGAGCCGCCCCGCTCGGTGCCTTGTCCCGCAAGCCCGGTTTGCGGGTTAGAGCCGCCGCTCCCGCACTGAGCCAGCACCGGGACACTGGGGCAGGCTGCGCTCAGCTCTGCCTGCTCCATCCCTGCTTGGGCTGGAGGAGCGGGGCAAGCCTGGGGAAGGAAGGAGCGGTTTCCCAGGTGAGAACCGGCACCCAGTGAGCGAGAAACGCCGTGGGAAGACCCAGCGCTCACCGTCACCGGGAGTGATGGAAAGACTCGCAGTGACGAGGGTCAAGGCCCGTGGCAGCAGTGGGCACAGGAGAAGCTGCTGCATCTGTGGGAATACACTGCTCAGTGGCAGAGTTGGCTGGGCCACCCCTTTGTGTCTCTGTGATTGATTTCACCAAGCCTGAGGAAGAGGACTTTACTGCAGCCTTCCTGTAGGTGATCACACTGTCCTACTGCAGTTTTTTGCTCTTGTGTCCCTTTATGTCCAATTTAGGTGGATGGGGTCTTTCAAAAAAAAAAAAGAAGAGAAATTTCCGTTCCACTGAACAGGATCTCTTGCATTGTGGGCAAGGCTGTTACATGAAAGGAAAATATTTAATATGGTTCCCATAGTGAAATACTAAAATCTGTACCTGCGGTTTGTGGGAAGATGCGTTCTAGGTACACAGACATACCTTTACTTTGAAACCCACAGCGTATTTAAGGGGGAAAATCTGGTTTCTGGATCTCAGGGGAGCACAGATGGCCTTGTGTAAGAGTGGGACAGTGGTAGGTACTCAGTGCAGCACACTGCCATATGTAAGGCACTTCCAGGGTTAGGTATTGCCTGAATTGCTGCTGGCTGTAGGAAAAATTTATGGCATCTATGTCATTTATTAGGTATTAGATAATGGTATCTCAAGACTGCTACCCTGCTCTGCCAGATCCCTTCCCTGTCAGCCTTTCATCAACCTGACTTATTTGCAACATCTTGCAAGCAGAATACATCTATGTAACACTTGTCCAAATTAAATCTTGTGAAACAGCCCCTCATCTAATCAAGGACATTTGGAAAAAGTATTGACATTTATGATAAAATCTAGTACTCTCAAGTAGCTTAGGTGTTAGAGAAGGTTATCTGCAGTGCCTCATGAAGCCTAAAAAGTCTTCTGCAAGTTCCCCCATATTTTTATATAAGACATTTGGAACACAACCTTAGAATCCTATTTTTGAGCTTGATTTGTCCGTCCGTGTTCAGACCTGTGAAATTACATCAGGTATCACAAAGTGTTCGGTAACAAAGTGATACATAGTAAGAGTACATAGTAAGAGCTTTGTAGGTGTCATTACACAAAACATGACAGTCTCGAGTCAGAGAGCACTGCAAGCCATTACTGGAGTTAAATAAGTGACATCTTATTTAACACTCCCTCAGCAAAAAAAATAAACTAATGGATCCAAATTGGTATTAGGCAACCAGTCAGCTCACAAATTTTCTGTATAATAGAATTCAACACAGGGAAGACTTATTTCCAGATGACTGAATGTGGGGGGGGAAATGGGTGCAGTTGGTGTGCCATAGCCTTTGGAACTGATGAGAAACCAGGACTTTTATGCCAGCCAACATGTTGAATTTCCTGTTAGGAGGGGGGAAGGAAACCCATTTCAAGGGTTTAGACATCAAATTCTGACACATCCCACAGCAAAGTCCCGTTGCTTGAGAACCCCAGGAAAAACAGAAATTGCCTCTGAAAAAACCCTCTTTTTGCTCTGCATGGAGTTCAAAGAATATTGTTCTTTCTTATTTTTCTTTAAATGTTCTTGCAGGTTATCTTTATTCGAACAGTGTATGAAAGTGCTGAAAATATAAGAGCGTATTTTTGCATTATCAAACAGAAGTTTGATGCTGTGATCTGCCAGCATTACACCAAATGCTCAGGTTTAACAGACTGTTCTACAATTCTAATCAGTAGCAGGATGGATGGAGAGAATTCTAATCTTCTAGTAATTAGGAAATAAGAGGAAACATTAGGGAGTATTTGGAAAATACTCTAAATATGAGCTTAGGTTACTTTGTTATTTATGCTATGTTATTAATAAGCTGCTGGTTGCCCTCTATACACTAATTCTTCTTGTTTAAAATAAAGCATTATATGATTTGCAGTTGGAGGCGGGGAGCGCTCAGAAAACAATTAAATTAATGAAAGAGAGGGAGAGGAGGTGGGACCACCATTATCTGGCACATTTGAGAGCATTCCAGTAATGTCAGGGTCTCTGGATGTTTCGTAGTCCATTAGTACCCCATCACAGTTGCAACCAAGGAAACAAAACCAACCTCTAGATGCAGGTACATCACTTCATCCAGGCTGAACATGACAGGCTAAGGAGATGCTCAGCCTGCCTTGGGAATGTGAGGCATGTTCAAGAAACAGGGAGGGCAGAGGCAGCCCTTATCCTGCCAGCTGCCCTGCAGCTCCCCTACCTTGTGCTAATTCCCTGCAAAACAGGTGTTCCTTTCCAATCTTCTTGCCATGTTTTGAATTTTAGCACAATTTTCTTACTATGCTGTCTAAACATACTCACGAAAGTCATCCTTTCAAATTTTTATCCTCTCTTTATAGAGGTTTGAAAGGCTTTGGCATTAGAAATACCAGTTCATCTAACAGAAGACAGTCAGAAAAATTAGCATAACAAAGTACATCAAATTCGGAATATAATATGCCTGTCCTCTATCCACCCCGTGGAACAGTCTCCTGAGTTCTTCGAGCAGCCTAGCTTTCTCATGGCATGTCTGTCTTTCATTACTTCATTATTTATATTTTTTAACTTGCATACAAAAAAGCCTGATTAGAAAAGAAAGTTGTTTCCAAACTTTCTTTCACACTGAGGCAGAAGACACATCTTTTGAGTATTCTTATGTAAATGCAAGTACTAAATACAAAACCTTTTTGTTTTAACTCTAAAAAGAGACTGATACTTAATGACTGCAAAACTGAACAATGTTTAGTAGAAGTAACAAACCTTTCTGGCCGCATCTCTGCCACAGAATTTTGGAAAGTGCCTGAGACTTGCTGTAGAAAGACCCAAACTGCTCTGTCTCAAACATGGTTATGTACAGTGAAAGCAAATCTCTCATGGGCTCCAGACATTAATAATCTTCTAAAGTACTCAATTACACCACAAATCAAGCTTGCCAATACCCAGATGAAGTGATACAGCTTATAAAGTAGTGACATACACGTTTTATTATCCACTAGATAATAACCAGATGATTGCTTGAAACCCAAACTAGATTTTGTTTAGCAGACACAGAAATCAATGCCGTATTTAAGTCAGCAGTTATTTTCTGCACATACACATAGCTGGCTTTCCTTATCACTGGTAGAGCTGTATATGTAATTAAGGTTATTGCACGTGTCTTTTCTATGAGCACAGGCAGATGAGCTGTACCAAGAGCCTCTGAGTCAGTGCCTTCCTGAGAGACTTGCCTGTGTACATGGAAAGCTAAGTAAGAAGCTCCATTGCTTGTCTACATGGAGTTTCTACTGCATTCCACAGTTCTTTAGAAAACTGTTACAGCAGCCTGATTAGTGCCTGATACCAGCCTGGTTCTTTTGGTCCAAATAACAAAATTCACCATTCTTACACTAGAAATGTATATTTAACTGTGTACACTAACTACATGTATAACACATATAACAAGAGATGTTTGACTGTTTAATGCACATCAAGTAACTTTATATAAAACAGTTTAACATCTCTTAAAACTTTTGTTTATGTGGCTTGTAAAAATGCAGGAATGTAGCTACAGGGTCATACTTGCATTATGATGGAATCTTTCGAACACTCATGAATTATTTTGTGTCAGGCTATATAAGGCCTATTAGAAGACCTACAAATTGAGCCACAATAAAGTATATCTGCTAAAATTAAATACATATCCTTCTTTTGTTGAGCACAGGCAGTCAAGTTATCTGCATCAGCTGACTTGGCATTGCTTAAAAAATGCTTGTGGTGCTCATTCTACTCACACAGAGGTTTGGTGTAAGATCCCTTGTAAAATGATTCCTGATTCAAGTCCAGTGATAGCATCAAAACTGTGTTCAGCTGACCAGTGAGCAATATGTTCAGTTACTGCTAGTCCTGAAACTAACTTTTTGGAATTATCTAGCCATATCGCCCAGAAAACAGCACACACTTACTGTCTTCCACAGCTGACTGGTTTTAATTTTGTCTGTTACTTCAGGGTTTAGACACTTGAAAATATGAGATCCAAGACAGATCAGTGAGAAATCAGATGAGCAAGGTTATTACTATAGAACTGTAATTGTCAGTTGTCCTTGTGCTTGTTCAGGTGTGATGCTCCTCCACGGGGGAGAGAGAAGAATCATTCCCCGTGTTGTCTCTGTTCCAAGAGTGTCAGAGCTTTGACCCCTCCTGAGGATGGGGAACACCCCAGAAGTATGTCTGGGGAAGCATCCGCAGGTGGCTGTGTCAGCCACCCTGTGGGTGGTCTCAGCAGAGTGCACACAAGCTGAAAAGCCTCCTTACAGAGATGCTTCCTTATGGCAGAGTTGTCCTAGTACGCAGTAGAACCTGCTGCCCTGATAATACATCAAGGGAACAACAGAGGCAGTTTCCTTGGTTGCCATTGGATCTGCCAGCATTGTACTTACATATAACAATTGCATCTGCATGAGCAGGGGAAATAGCATTTGCAGAAATATCACTTCCAAGAACAGCACTTCAGTGTGATTTTTCCTCCTTCTCATTAGCAGAAAACTATTTACCAGCCTTCTTGTGTGTCAGTTTGCTCTCTCATTACCACTGTGTCCCCTGCCATTCTAACATGCCCTAAATCCCACAGTCTTTATAGGCAGAATCCTAGTACAGGTTTAGTTCTCTGTAAGTTTTGGTGCTATTCTAAAGGAACTGTTAAATGAATCGGAGCAATTCAGCTGTGGGGGTTATTCCCTTACTCAATGATACAGAAATTCCTCAGGCTTAAACATCACAGGCATACTCCTTTCTTGCTAGCTAAGCACTGGGGAAGGAGAACACATGGCGGTGGGAATAGCCTTCATAGTCCTTTTTCATAACATACGAGAACTGAAAGGGAAATGGGTAGGTATTAACTCCTGCTGCTTGGGGAATCATCTGTGATCATGTTCCCATGTGCCACCATTGCTTTAGAGTGGTGTTTGCTCATTGAATCAACTGGCACCCACCAGATCCATCTGCTTATCAAATCATCAGGAGATCATTCCTAGTCAGACACAACGGACTTCACTGGAGTAGTACCTGAGTTAAAGGACTGCAGCAGAAAGAAAGATGTACAAAAAATATAACAAGCCCCACACACACATCTCTGAGTGATTTCTTCTGATTTCTGTGATCCTACCTCGGTGGTGTTGCAGCAAGAATTTTCTCCCTGTCTGAATCCTTGTGAGACCATTCCACTTTCATAGCTAGCTGAAGTTTCAGGACACACTTTTGTTCACTGACTTGCGAGAGTAATACAGATTCAATGATTCTCTCTCCAAGAAACGTGTTTCTAAAAAGAGCAAGCCTTCCTTATCTCTGTTATACACCTTGCTAAGTAATCTTTTTGAGCATTCAGTTCCACATGGCACCTGCTGACATAACACACCAAATATTTATAAATGCACAACTGATTTTTTTTTTTCAGGGCGATAGTTCAGGATCTGTCTGTGGACTGTAGAAAAATGTAATTCAACATCTTGTCCTCTTACAAATGCAGATTCTGGTCTGGTAAAGTCAGCAGTCAATTTTTGTTCAAGATCAGTGGCACATCTTCCTTACTATCAAGAAACCACAAAGACACTTTTGAGGCACTTGCGAATTTTTTTTTCCATACTACTGAAAATTACATGTCCAGTTTCCCTATGTACATGAAAGCTGATAGTGTCTGTAATTTGGTGCGATAGCCAGTATGAAGAAAAGGCTGGTAATGCTGAGAAAGGTCAGACCCTGCTTTTTGAAAGAAAGAAACCTAGAAATGCCCATCCAAAATGCAAGTTACATTTATGCCATCATATTTTAGGGGCAATGCCATGTTCTCACATTCTTTGAGACTGCTCCAACACACAGTTCTCCATCAGAGTTGTTTGGGGTAGCTTTTCACCTAAGCTCAGGGAGCTGAAAACAAGCTAAAGTTTCATTTGAGAGTGAAAACCATGGCAAAGCTCAAATTAAACTGTTAAAAATCCAAGGAGATTCTGCAGCTTCTCTGGGCTAGCAGTTTACATCTGAGACTAAACTTACTGAGGAAGGCAAAAAGGAGCTGTAATTAGAAATTCCTGGCAGAAACAGACAAAGCAAAACAAAAAAACAAACACCACCACCCCCCAACAAAAACCCAAAACAAAACAACAACAACAAAAACAAAGAAGAAAAAAAGAAAACCGAAACCAAAAAACCTTAAGTTTGGGTTTGTTTTTTTTTACTGAGTATTTCTGGACAAAGTAAAGGGTTTTGTTTGTCCACTGATGTGCCTTTCTGCTGCAGTCTGTGGCCAGGAGAATTCAGCGTATGAAGTCCCAGATGTACAATACGAAAAACAAGAGCCAAAACAGCAGCAAAAAGACAAAGTAAAAAATGTCAAAATGAAAGAATCCTTCTCTTATCTTCAGGAACAGCAGCAGGACCTGATGAAAAATATTTTTTGGAAAAAAACCCCAACAAACCAAATATGTACTTTATTGTATCAATTCTGTTTCCAGGTCATTAACCATCAGATATTTATTGACTGATGGTTTTGGTTTGGGTGAGTTCAGTTTGGGTGACTTTTGCTAGTTTTGGAGGGTTTTTTTACCTTCTTACCTTCTAAAAAAGTAGAAAATTCTAGTTGAGACATTGACTCTGATCACAAGGCTGAAGCAGTGAGCTTCCTGCGATGGATGTTGGTAGTTTAGATACCCTACAACAGAAACTCCTTCTTCCTTGATAGATGGAAAAACAAAGGTAGCATCCTTTGGTAAGTGCCTCACTCCTGATCTGGCAGTACAGTGCCTGCTTTCAGCAGCACCATAAATCTCCACTCGTGTTCCCTTTTCCTGTGCCCTGCAGCTCATTTCCTTCTAGCATAATGTAGCCTTTTCTGTTGAGAAAGTCTGTCCTGCTTTGGCAGGCTCACAGCAAGCAGAAATGGTTTGCTAGAGGTTTAACTTTTTTGTGTTTGGAGCTTTTCATGTGCCAAACTTTTCCTTTTGAGCCCCCGTTTTTTTGTTGGGCTGCGGGGGGAGTTTCTACTCCCTGCCACCCTTTTTTGTCATCTTGATTGCAGCATGATAAAATGAGAAGGCATTTGTCACTACTGAAGTGCCCCAAATATAAAACATCCTAGCAGTGTTTGTTGTTTTTTTTTGCTGGTCCTGAAAAACCCAAAAGTCTCCCAAGGAGTTCTTCAGCAGATGCTCCATGGTGAAGAGCAGGGAGCCAGCAATCCAGCATGGGCTGAGTATCTCAGCATCCTAATTCCTTTTTCAATGCTCCTATCCTTCTCTGTGGAATGAGAGAGCATAGAGAATATCCAAGTCCTGTTCTCCTGCTGAGGAAAGCCATATATAGTGGTAAATACATGTATTCAGGTGCTAGCCTCCACAAAATCTCTTTATGCACTATTAGTTTATTCTCCTGATGTGTTTTTCTGGCACTAAACTTTGCAATTCAGGGCTGAAAAGCAAGATTTGAAGAGTGGTTGTCTACAAATTGGTCCCATCTTCAAGAACTTGTAGGTTCTTCATGAACTTGCAGATTGTGCTTTTCTGATTGCAGGGTAATGAATGAACCAATCTGGTGTTAGGATGAGCTGTTTAAATTCTTGCTTCTGGACATGGTCGTGGGTCATCATCTCTTTCAGATAACAGAGACAAACTTCACTGGATCTCAGAGCAAGAAAGTTGGAGAGGAATATGCTGATGATGTTTAAGCCTGAGGAATTTCTGTATCATTGAGTAATGGAATAACCCCCCCAGCTGAATTGCTCCAATTCATTTAACAGTTCCTTTAGAATAGCACCAAAACTTACAGAAAACTAAAATATTTCTGCATCTGAAAGTTAAGTTGAAATTTGATATCTGATCCTGAAATACCAGTGTAATCATACGTGAAATATGGGGCTAGAAGATCAACACTCTAAAGCATAGCATTAAAAAAATCAGTAAAACTCCAGGAATCGGAAAACTTCAGTTACTTCTAACTCCAAGAAATAGGTCAGTGATCTGGATGGGTGGCAGTTTTTCTGCTGTGAGGAACAATAGCTCTTTCATCAGTTACATGAAGCCGCTTAATCTAGATCAGGCCAAGCATCTTAATATAGTATAGCACCAAGAATTATGCGTGACCAATGCAAGGACCTTATCTGCAATCACGAAAGCAAGGAAAAATTGAGTTAGGGAAGAGTCTCATTCTCTCCAGTGCACTGGGTCAGAGAGCTAAAATCCAAAATATGATGTGATCTGTGACAGTGACTGTCACAAGGCTGCCCATCACCAACCCTCTAATTCACCTGTAACACTGCTCAGCTCAATGCCACATGAACTCTGGGTTAGATAATCACACAAGGGTGAGCAGTCAGGCTAGGAAAAGTTGCTCTCTAATTACAGAGATGTGTCCAGACAGAAGTTGAGGTCTGAATACTGAACAGCCTTCTCTGCAACACAAGCAGTTTTGTGAAAAGGCCATTGCACTCGTATGCATGTGCATGAAGCTGTAAGCTACAGGTCTGACAAGATAAAGCATCCTTAGCTGGCTGGTCTCCTGTAATTCCTGTGTCTTCCATCTTTTTGCAACCACCCTGAGAGAAGGAGAAAAAACTATTAACACATGTCATATATGATGGGTTTTTAATAGTGCTGTGCCATGACATCACTCCTGCTCAGGCCCCACGAGGCAGGCTGATGAATCTAGAAGAGTGTTCCTTGCCTCCCTGCCCACCCATGTCTTGGAAAGGATCAATATATGCTTCTCCATAAACGTGGAGATAATGACTGCCAAGGAATGAGGACTTACAGCTTTAACCTATGTGCTTTTATATCATAAAAATTCATTCTTTTGTACAAAACAACCAAGGGATCGTTTTTTCTTAGGGAGTTGCAAGGAATGGACCAAAAAGAATAAAAATGAGGGGTTGAGGTCCTTGTCTGGATTATTTCAAAAATTCTTTAGCAGCTCTCCTGAGAACTTAATAGAACAGGATTTGCTTGTTTGTTTTAAGGGAGGTCACCTCAGACTATATTTCATTTCCATTTCCCCGTGACTTATTTTTTGTCTGTCCAGATTTTGTCCTGTTTTGATAGCAGACTTATTCTTTGTTAGCTGGGGTCTCAAGCCTTGTTTTGTCACTAATTTAAACCAGTGCAGACACTTCTGATGTCCATGAGGCCAAATCAGAAATGTCATTCTAGGACTCCATAAACACAAAAGTTTAATCTGTTCTGATACTCTTAAATGCAGTCAGAAAACTTGCAGAGCCATACATTTTGGAAATATACGTAATCAACTCCTTTTACAGGTGTCTTGAAAATAATAATAGCATTAGTTAGTACAAAAGAGCAGAGATTATCCAAGCTTGTTCAGCTTCCAAACACTGCACTTTGACTCAAGTTAATTAAAAAATAGCTGAATCAATATTTTAAAGAATAACGAAAAGAAGTATTTAGTTCTGGTGGTGTCCTCGCATGCACAGCCTTCAGCTTGGAAAGGGATTTCCATTTGTGTGATAGAATTAAAAAATTTGTAATTAAAAAAAAGAAAGCTGACGAACTACTTCTTTTGTACTCCTGCTAGTAGATCTTGTTGCAATAAAGCCATTTCTTATGGTAAACTCTGCCAGAAACCAGTAGGACACAATGTCTACATGTTTTTTTGGTTGTGGGCACAGCCAGTTCCCTAGCAACTCAGTAAGATTTAAGCAGGCTATTACAAAAGGTACCCAAATCCTGTACATACTATGAGTGTGTGCAGAAGGAGTAGCTCCCCTTAGCGTGAAAAACTAAAGACCCTCTTCTTAACAGGTCCCAAGTCCCTCAGATCCTACGGAAAGCAACAAGAGCAGAGGACTTCAGTGCCTCATAGGATCAGGCCTTAAATTAAATTGAAGCAGTAAGGTACAAAGCCCATTGTTTACTGCCCATGTACCTGAGCGAGGCTGGCAGTCACACTGCAGTGAAGCTGGGTGTGAATGAGCCTTACTGTGTTCAGGTTGCACAGCACAGAGCAATGGCAATAAGAGTAATCTGTTCTCATTAATTAAAGTTGTAGGGGGCCAGTCCTGTACACTCATTTTACCACAAGTCTAAAATCGACACACTTGTCGTCGACCGAACACAGTCAGGAGACAGGAGCAGCTGGTCAACTGCTGAGGTAAACCTGATATGTATAAAGACATCAGTGGGCAACATGAAAACTACTAATTCTGAAGATACTTAATTTCAAAAGATAGTTGTGATATTTGCAAACACAGGATTCATACACACGAAAGTTCATACACACCTCAGTTCATTGAGCATAGTGAAACATAAGCCCCTCTTTGTATTCTTTGCTAAAATGGAGATAAAGCCACTTAGAGAAGCAATGAGACCATGCTGACAGAGGTAAAACTAACTACACAGAATTTGCTAACACAGATTTACAACCAGAAGAACGGGAATTTGAGAGTTTGAGTTATTTCTGATCAAGGAAAACCTACAGGACCAGCAAACTTAGTCCTAAGGATCTCATGTCTTGTTTACATCTGCATCCAAAACAAGGCTGTGTGAGATCCCAGGCAGTAGACCTTCTAGGAGAGATTCTGAATCAATCTTTCTTCACAACAAGGTAACCTGAGCTAAAGCACAACAGTAGGTGTTTGTTACTGCCATTTTCACATTACTTTTAACTACGTATTGCCTGGGATTTCAATTCAGGAAAGCACTTTGCTGTGCAGGATAATGTTAAAGAATAAGCTTTACCTTGAGAGCTTAATATACTTAGGTTTCCATTAAACCACTTCAGAAATTAAGGATCAGGCAATGCCTAGTTTAGAGATGCTCCTCCTGATGGATCCCAAGGTTCCAGAAACTACAGCAGCACAGTCCAAAACCCATCAACTAGCCTGAGTTCGAGCATACTTTTGCAGGGCTCATCTTTGCAGGTCAGAGCAGAAAGCATAAAACCCAGTAATGTGAGAGAAAATCAGAGGCAAGAGTGGGAGTTAAGTTCTGCCTTATCTGCAGTTAAACAAGTTCAGACTGTGTCTTTTCTCCAGACCTGCTCTTTGCTGTGATGCTGCCCCAGGAGTGCCCCTCACTGTCCCTTGGCTGAGCATGTGTGGGTCCCTGGTAGCCAGAACTGAGGGTTGCAAGGCCATCAACACATGCAAACAAAGGTTTTCATTCACAAGGAGGAACATTTTTCACAGCAAAAAGCTGCAGAGCTGCTGTGTGAGATAAGCAGGGAGGTGTCACAGTGGCTGTGGAGCGGTGTGGGGTCACAGAGACGGTGCCAGCTTCCAAGCTGGTTCCTTCTACTAGAGCCTAGAATTGTCTAACCAAAAGAAATCCTTTCTGTGTGCTTGTGTTCTTGTGCTGTGTAACTCTTGCCACTGCATACCACCATTTTATTTAATCTTTCTAATTAGGCAAATGATACTTCCCTGAGGGCTGACAGCTTTCAGGAATGGACAGGAAGTGGCTTTCCCACTGGGCAGCAGTGGCTGATAAATTTTCCAGCCTGAGTAATCTGTTCACAGTCACAATGAACAAGAAGAATAGAGTTAAGGGGAGAAAAAAAGGGAATATCTCCACAGTGTTTTCCATGAAACAAATTATGCTTCAAAGGTGGTGCCAGGGTCTCTACCTTTGGCATGAGCAGCGCTGAAGAGTCTAGGCTGCCAAATAGCTGTATCTGTCATACTGTCCTTGTCTGACCCACAGCACTCCCCAGCACAGCTGAACTCTTTGGCTGTTTTTAAAGCTGACCTGGTGAGTTTTACAGCAGCATTTTGTAACTGCTTTTCTTCTTGGTAGATTCTGAAAATCAGTGCAGGTATAGAGGGCACCGTGAGAGCCCTCCCAGAGATGCAGCTGCCACTTGTGGGATTTCTCAGCCAAGAGACAAGCATTAAATCAGCTGAATGGGAATGGCTTCTGCCCCTTTAGCCACTACACAAGGACCTATCTCCACTATCAGTTGCTTTCCTTAAAATTAGGACTTATCTGATAGTAATCACCCACACAGTGTCCTAGAGAAGACCCCCATGTCCCCCAGTGTGCCTGCAGGGCAGAGCTTTACAAACTGCCCATTTCTACCTCAGGGGATTTAAGGACACATTTCTGCCATTTGCAGGTAAATTTCCAAGCCAGGATATTGAGATTTGGAGAGCACAGAAACCAGATGCTGGGCAGGTAATGAGGGCCAATACAGGATAAATCTGCACTGTTTATTGGGAGCAATCAGTATTGCAGTGCTGCATTCTCTTAGCAGGGCAATCCAGGCATTTTAGGAACATTACAGGGGAAACCTTCCATGTCTCTCTCACAGCACCAAGGTAGGTTTGGCCCTCAGTTTCTCTTTGGAAATGAGTGGGAGGGTTGAAGCATTCTCTGACCCCATAAGAGTACTTTACTTTGAGCGTCACTGTAGCTCCTTTATGTGCTGAAGTCCCACAGTCAGGGGGGTAGTTTGAGCTTCTGTTCCCCACAGACTGCTGCCAGCAGGGATGCATGGGAACAACAAGCAGGACTGCTCTGCACCTCTCTGTGGCACTCCCTCATCTTCAGCTGGCAGCACTGCCCTACCATAAACCCTGCTCCAGGTCCCTGATGTCGGGGAGCAAGGCAGGAGAAGAAGGTGCAATTGAAGCTCAGTAAAAGTAGCTGGTTGTAATCCCCTCCTGGACACAGCCCTGCTGCTGCACAGGCTGCTTTCAGTGCAGCTTTGTGGGAGCTCACTCTGAGCATATCCCAAGGAAAATGTCACCCAGTCCCCAGGAGAAGCTTTGTCCGACATTTCTGCCTTATCGTTGCAGCGCACAGAGGCAAGGCACAGGAGGCTGAGGTTTGCTCTCCGTGGTAATGAAATGCAGCCCACATATCCCAACACTGGCAAGAGAAGAGGAGAACAAGTCAGAAGTTAAGGAAGTAGAGAAATCAGACCGAGTACAAGAGTCAGAACAGAGGAGCAGGAAATAAAGCAGTGGACTGTGTGCCTGAAAAGAGCAGACAGAGCCTGCAGCCTGTGAAAGGATTAGCAGAATAAAAGGGACTTCTCAGTTTAGAACAACAACAAAAATCCTATCATACAGGCTTTAACTTCTCCTTTGATATAAACACATTGTAACAGCATTACTCAAATAAAACCGAATAAAACCACGCACTAGCAGACGTCTGTCGTCTTCTTTACTGTTTCTTATGCTCCTGAGAGGCCTGGTCCTGGCACCTCCTAGCCATATATCTGCCTTAGAGCAGATCTGTCCGCTGCACACATCGTCCAAATATTTAGCATCCAGCAGGTGGGGACCAGCACTGACTGATGGGGACAACAGTGTCTCCTTCCAGGTGCTCAATTAGGCCCTGCAATTTTGGGCACACAGATTTGTGAATTAATCTGTCCTACCCAATAAATGCCCACATGCACACTGAGGAGAGCACGATGCTTGTAAGCCAGAGAATGGGATCAGACTTTCCAATGCTGGTTTTGGTTAAGAGAACATTTGCATTTGACTCTTAAGTGCTACAGTGAGAATATCCCTCCATCATAACTTTTGCAGTGAGGTCTTTCTTTACAAATGTGCCCTTCCTACAATTACAGTCAACACACGCCAATGCTCTGAATGCTGTTGAAGCCGCAGATTATTTTGTGACCACCATGTTACCAAGACAGAGGCTTAAAAGCTTTCTTGATGAAGTTTTTCATGGTTAACCTGCTTCTGCAGAATAAAAGCAACTGACAAATTGTCACTTGTTTTACAAATAGAAGATGGCTTTTAGAAAAGCAGAAATTTTAAGCCACCGTGTGTTTGTGGTTTGAAGCTGTTGGGTACCTTGGCAGAGGTTGGGCTACTAATGGGCTGAGCATGGTCAGCCTCCTGTGGCAAGCAGCAGGCTTCAGCTGGACAGCAAAGCACTGCAGTCCCATAAATGCATCTTGCAGGGTTTCAGTACTGCTTTCCTCTGAGGCTGCTGGTGGAAAGGGATTCCAAACTAACCATCATCATGTAGCAGTTTATACACCTTCAGCCAGGGCCAAATGTGCAGCTTACTGCTTTTAAACAACTTTTCAAATGGCCCCAGATACGGTAAAGCTCCTGGGAAAACTGAGGCTAACACAAGTTTGCCTTGAATGCTCTTCTCTAAGTTGTCAATTTTTTGTCTAGTTGCAACACAGCTGCCTAACACCCCCCAAAATCATGACAACGCAGCTGGCATGTCCCAGTTGTATCCACTTGCTCGTTCTGTTCATCAGTGCTCTTTGTCATTTAATCAGTCTGATGTTTCCTTAAAATAACAAAGAGGAGCAGGCAGAGGTCATTCCCTCTCTGGGGGAGGATAAACAACATCACCCTGGAACTGGGGACAACAGCAAACCAAAAGCGCGTTGGCCACAGTAACGTTCCCTAAAATTCAGGGTGAGGATGACGTTCCATCCTCCTCCTGCAGCTCTAGATAACAGGCACTTCCCAACCGATGGGCGAGGTGGGGTTTTCCCTGCCCTGTGTGTGCCCGGCAGGGGGCCCTGCTGAGAGTGCTGCAGCTGGAGAAGTATGTATATATATCTAAAATTAAAATTATTTACAAAGCTCCTCAGCACCTTACGTGATAGCAATATCTAACCCTTAGTACCGACACACACTGTTGCACCCCCTGTAAGACCACGTCAGGTATGATTAGTAAAGCCATGCCTGAAATAGTTACTTTCCTTCACTCAGTTTTCCATTCTTGTTTCTGTTCTTCACCCTCATTGCTAGAAAACCTTGGTTCTTTAAGTCCTTGTGGGCTATGCCTGTATTTTAGTGCTCGAAATGCAAATATTTTCTTTGTATATCTACCACAAAAACAAAAAGCCTTTTCCAGTATTTTAAGCAGTCTGATTTTTAAAGACTTTAAAGTTGGGTGTAGTATAATCAGATTATAAGTTCTTAACCCAGTAAAATCCAGCTGGAATGCTGGAATAGCAGTTTACAGTGGCTGGTCATGTTCTTACTTGCTAGGAATTTTACCATAAATATTTGAACTGAAGTCAGGTTTTAAGATAATTGAATTTTGTTAAATACTAAGTGCTGCAGACATTAATTATCAGTGTTATTTTTATAGCCATTTTTGAGGGTTGGTTGGGGAGGTTTTCTGCAACTGTCTTAACAGAGCAGCCATAATTCATTTTCTGTTGGCACAAGAGTAGCATTTGTTATGTGCACATGAAGTTAAATGGCAGTTATTTTAATGCCAAGTTTTATAGGCCCTGTATAGATTCTTTATTAAGAGTTTTCTGAATGCTATTTAAAAGCAAAGAAATCCAAGAAATTGCGTGAAATAACTTAAACATTGCCACATAGCCTAAACTCACGCTTGGCTAGAGGT
The DNA here is from genome assembly GCA_035584735.1 of Pseudotriccus pelzelni. Taxonomy (NCBI): domain Eukaryota; kingdom Metazoa; phylum Chordata; class Aves; order Passeriformes; family Tyrannidae; genus Pseudotriccus; species Pseudotriccus pelzelni. The sequence continues at coordinate 2,677,500 of JAWMRA010000020.1, forward strand.
TGGGAAAATGCACTTTTAGTGTTTGCCAGGTTTAATCCCGCAGAGCCCCTGCAGGTAATTTCTTAGGCCTGACTGCTTTGTTGATTCAGAATTTCATTTACTCTTCGTGTTTTAACTGGGGAGGGGCACTCATAGTCTCTTGTGTTGGGTGTTAATAAGCTGTGCCCTTGAGCCCCTCCGGCACCACCAGCAGGTGGGAATGTCCGAGCTCAAGGCCAGCCAGGGCAGGGAGCAGCCACTTTATTCCCTGTGAATAAACAGAGCCACTGGGACTGGCTGTGCTGCCACAACATTTCCGGTCAGCACCAAAATTATGAGCTGCACATTTTACTCCTTGACTGGTTTTGTGGCTGTGCCATGCCCTGGGTTCACAAAGAGGCAGCGACAGTCCAAACCGGCCACTAATGTCCTCAGCTGGGAGTGCTTAACTCCAATTAGCTCCCAAGGCAATTAGCTGTACTGGAGGCTGATTGATTTAGCAGTTTTCTGCTAAATGAATGTATAAATAAATATATCCACGATGAGTTACATTGTTGCCATTATTGGCATAACCCACCTCATATTTAATTTGGATTTAAACAGTTTGCAAGGCACGATTCCTTTTGGCTAAGATTTTTTTTGTTGTTGCCAAACAGGATTCTCAATTCTTTACAGTACTTCCTACTCAAATAAGATTTATTTATTTATAATTCCCAGGGAGGATGCAAAGCTTCAGCATTTGTTTAGAAGAGAGATGTTTTAAGCAATGACACAGACTGTCATCCTGTTGGCCTGAAAAATGTCTCTACCCTGATGTGGGAGTCCTGAGAGAATGGGTAGACTTTGGATTATTATTCCATTCACAGCTATCAGTGAAAATTCAGTATCTGCTGTTGAGGATACAATGTACCAGTGTAACAAAAGAGAGCTGTGCCTGAAACCAGATTGGTCTCAAATATTTAATTTAAAAGGAAAATTTAAAAAATCTCATTTTCTACAACTTCATAAAAAACTGACAAGTAATGTCTCACATTGCCCACATTGGCACTGAGGAAGGATGCCGGACTTGATAGTAAAACACATTCTCGGACCATCTGTTACAACTGTGGCAGCGAAACACCCACGCGTACAGCTGGGGACATGATCTTGGATGACACTGTTTGACCGCTGTCTTCCTGATTCCTCCTCCCATTCAGTAACTGGGGGAGGCCCCTCCTCAGCAGTGCCGCAGGGAGCAGGACATTCCCTCTGCCTGCCTTTGGACATCACAGCTCCCCACCTCGAGCTGTGCAGTGCCATCTCCTGAGGACAGCAGGCAGCACTCCGTGAAAGCAGCGGTCTGGCAGGGGTCGTGTTCATGAACCACACTCAGTTTTTTTAGGAATGTTTCCTGCTCTAAACCTGCACTGAACAACTAATCACAAGGTGACTTACCTGACTGCAGCCAAAAGTGGCACAGAATACGTGGGTAAATTTCTAGAGCCCGTGTTACAGACCCATTCAGAATTTCGGATGTACAACAGATCTTTAAAGAAAGGCACACACAAACAAAGGGCATGAGTGATATTTTTCCTTGCTAACCACGCAGGAAATTGCTTGGGTTTATCCATACATACAATCAGTAAGGCCATTCTTAAAGAAGTGATGGATACATTCAACAGGCTGCAAGATCCTTTATTTTTACAGTCTGTGTTGATTGTATGCTGGAGATAAATAAAAGGTGCCCTAAGGACTTTGCCTCCTAAGTGAATATCAGCTTAATACCAATATTACCAAGTCCCTTTATTTTCTCACAAGCACAGTGATATTTACTGTTTTCCTTCAAAATGCAGTTCTCAAAGTGTTTTGATGAGAATTGAGCTTTTGTTTAAAAGATGAGTCCTAATTCTCATAGTTGCATTGAGAAACATCAAAACCTGACCCCAAATGCACTCTCATAGTTCCAAAGTCAGGGGCAAACGGAAAGCACTGGGTTTTTCAATAAGCCCCATGTCCCAACACTCAGGTCAGTACCATGGTTCCCCAGTGCTTTGGCTCTGCATGAGGTGCTGACCTGGGAGCAAATCTGCATGCCCAGGGCTGGGGCACTGGAGATCCTAAATATAATGAGATAAAGGGCTGGAGGTTTGAGAGGACGGGGATTTGGCATTTCCTTCAGCCAAAACCAGCTGTGGGACCCACTTCCATTAAAGCAGAGACGGAGCATGGCTCACAGGAGAGTCTGAGCCCACGTCACACCCAGGTCAGTGCCCTGTTACAGCAGCTGCTTTGGGTCTGTCAGACCTCCAGGGCACCCACAGGCTCGTGGAGTCACAGCCACATATGAAGTGCAGCTGGGCTAAGATGTACTCAGTATTAAAAACAGTTTAAAAGCATAAATTCCTATATGATAGGATTTTTTCCTTTGTTATCCATGCTGTTGCTCTAATACACGCTCCTTCCTGTACAAAGCACAGTATCTGTCATCTCTTGTTTGTAGGTGTTTGTTGCCTTTTTTCCTCTTTTTCACAATAGCATGGAGTAAATGATACAACAACACCCTGAGAACTCCAGCTTTTGTTTAAAATTTGGGTTCCTAACCCTTATGAGTCATTTTAGAAAATTGTCTAAATCTGAAGTCTAAATTTACAAAACACAGAAGGCAAGTAAAATAGCCTGAAGTATATCACTTCTGAGATCTTATCCAGTGTCATGTTTTGGTTTGGGTTGTTCTTTTTTTTTGTGAACAATGTTGAGAGCTCTTTTCACATCCTACAAAAATAGGAAGGGGGGGGGAAATAAAATTTAAAAAAAAAAAAAACAAACAAACAAACAAAGGAAGAAATGTCACTGTTTTCACTCTGAAGTCAAGTAACACATCCAAAAGTGATGAGCAGCTAAGCCAGAACACTCTGGGGTCTTAGTGAATGTGTGCAACCAGATCACCCAAGGTCTTGCTGGCTCTGCCAGTCCTGCCAGGGTCATCTTTTCACACCAGTGAGCAGGTCCAGAGCAATTTTATGGGCCAGTTTCTCTAAGTTAAGAACACAAATGCTTTTCTCTAACATCAAGCAGGCATAGCTGCAAGGTTTACCTGTCTCCTTGCCCCCAACACAAACCATCCTCACTGTGGATCAGAAAATTAAAAAAAAAAAAAAGACAAAACCCAAAGAATTTAATTTTTCAAGTTCAAGGCTCTTAAATACCTCTTGAAAATGCTCAGCTGATTAGAGCAGGAAGAGAGTTTTGTTCCAGTGGTCGGTATTTTTGCAGGATGTCTTTTCAAGGCTCATTGGCACTGTACAACACAGTTGTTGTGGACAGCCTCTGTCCTGCAAAAAACTGATTTATTTTTTTTTTTTAAGGCTAGGGATATGACAGAGCTGAGAAAGGGATTGGTTTTGTTATAATTAGTAGTGGTAGAAACATTTTCACATGCCAAAGGAGCAAGGTTGGGCCAGCAGACAGACAAATTTGGGTTCATCATCCTGCTCTCCCCACCTTGGCACACTTCACCTGCCCTGTTTCATGTGACTCCATCTCTGCTTTTGGTTACAGAGTTCTAGACAGCCTATTCTTTATTATATTTGTAAGATATGCCCATGACACGGATACATTAAATCCAAGCATTGGGTTCCTTTTGTTTCAAAGAGGTAGTTTGGCAGCAGGAAACTCTAGTAGAGGCCATGAAGGAGAAGAGAAAGTGGCTGTTTTACAAGAAGTAATTAATTTTTTCCCTGTCTTCACATCTTAGAAATAAGAAAATATTTGCAGTGAGTATCAGGAGTACCAGCACTAGTAAAGCTGAAAGAATCATCCCTGACCCAGCACAGCAATGACAGTTTCCTTGAACTGCACAGCAAATTCCTTTCTCACCCCAGAGCTGCCCACCAAATTCCCTCCAGTTCCTGCTGACCAAGACTGGCTTTGAAATATCTACGTGCACGTGAAGCATCTGCCTTGCTGCTAAGTGTTCTGGGCTGAGGGTGTCAGCTCAGGAACAGGAGACCTCCCGAAAACTGCTTCTCATCAGGCAGCTCGTGACATCTCATTTTCTGGAGCGTTTCAGCATCTCTACCATATCTATTTTTAAACATGCCCTACGCCAAGTGAAGGGAAGGTACTTTTTTAGGCACATTTATCACATTCGTGGCAGGTTTCCATATGAACATTTTGTTGTGGGAAGGGGTGTAGCACTTTCACTCCCGCCGATATGGTTTCTGCACGTGTTGCAAGAGCAAAGTCATAGGGATACAAAATGAATTCGGAAGATAACTTTACCTTATCACTTACTCATTCATGGAGGATGTTAGATTGTTTTAAATATGACTAGTTACTTAATTTACAACAAAAATCCTATGAATGTTTGTAGGAAAGAACGATCCAGAAGGCTGTCTGGCCCTTGTCCTGCTCCTTCAAGTAGAGGTACCCAGATATATACTCCTTAAACAAAAGAAGTTCTGCTGTTTCCAGCTCAGACAGACTTACAGATGAGGAGGACTGCTTTGGCAGGTTTGCCCTAAGAGGAGACCATCACTCTTAGCAATTTGGGTTTGAGTAAAAGCCCCACTGCTGATGCCAGGGATGAGCCATGCCCCTTCTTGGAGGCAGAAACTGGAAGCACAGGGATATTCAGGTGCAAGCATTTAAAAAGCACCCCAGCAACTACCTGCCTGTGTATTTAGACTGCACTGCTGCCACCTCATCTCAGCAGGACTCCTCTCTTCCCTGGGTCCATCACAGCATGGCCTGATCACACTGCTTCCCACAGAGCTGCTGATGCTTCTCTCCCCATTTCCCCACCCTTCCCAGCCCAGGGCAGGTCTGCCTGTCACAGTGTGAGGGATGCTGTGCTGTGTTTGGATTGTGTCCTTCCTCAACGTCCTGACACAATGAAAAGGTGACCCAGAGCTTGGGGGTGGAAGCTCTCCCCAAGAGCCTGCTGAAGGATGGGCAATGGCATCTGCTCTCTGCTGCCAAAACCAGCAGCAAAGCTGAACTGAGGTGAAAGAAAGCACTGAGCAGGAGGACATGGCATGAGAGGAACCAGGGGACTCATTCAGGGGTTATTCTGCCTTTGGGCAATTCCTGTTTGGTCAGTACTAGGGTTGCCAGAAGGGAATATTGTCCCATCCCAAAAAGGCAGTGGAAACCTGCAGATCTATTTTGGTTAAAACCACCATGTGAGAACTTCAGCGTGCTCTCCAAAACACCACTGGCTCCTCCCAAAAGCGCAGTACATTGGTTTGGGAAAGAGAGAGACACACAGGTATGTAATGCTGGCAGGTAGCAGACCCTTTTTAACAGTCTTTTATAACTTAGGCCCTTTCTCCAAAGGCATGAGTACAGCTGGTAGAACTAGAGCACACAGCAGTACCAAAGACTGTCAAGACAGCTTTTAAGCTCCCAAGGCAGGTATTCCTTTTTCAGCTTAAACTCAAGATTTGTTACAGTTCTTGAACAGGGCATAAGCAGTCTTGCAGAAAAACTTGTTTGTTTAAATATATTGCAATGCTTCAGCCAGCAGCAGAAACCATGACCAAAAAGCCCCATAAATTCTATTAAAGTATAATAAAGTATTAATTATGCTTTAGCAATCATCTATCTCCTTGAAAGATTTCACCACTCCACTCCAGCCGTGGAGTTTCCCCAGTAGGGAAGACCCAGAACAGATCTATTAGTGCTATGAAAAATACTGTGCAACTCATCTGCATCAAAACCCATTCCTTCAGCACAAGCTGCTGAGATTAATGCCGTAGCAGTGCTTAGGGCTCCCTGTGCTAGTTCAGCTGAGGAATAACTACATTTAATCTTACGGTTACTCTAGTATGATCTAGTTTTGATAAATCTACATCCCTCATCTGATTTTTTTTTTTAAATGTATAGAAAGTGCCTCTGTGCCTGGTGGCTGCTTATCCCAGCTGCTCCAGGAGGATCTCTGTCTTTCCCAGGGACTCACTCCCTCCATTGCTAAAGATCTCAACACTGACAAGGTTTTCCTGAGTTCAACCCTTGGATCTCCTTTAAGCCATAAATTTCTGGCTTCAACTTACCTGTGCATCATGGGCATTAAACAAAAAGCAGCTCATGCACACAAAAAAAGGAATTCCTTACAAATATTGTCTGTATATTTGCAGACTTATTGTCTTTGGTCCAGCTCCTCTGCAGAGGCCAGGAAGCAGCCACCTATGCCATCAGAGCTGTTTATTTTCTACCTTAATTCCGTTCCAAACCAGAATATCTGCTTCAATGCACGTGCTGCAAACACACAGCCATGTACAAGCACAGCCAGGGCACACCAGCTGCATGAGCTGCACTTCCAGCACCTGCTTTCAGGAAACACGAGGACAAAACTGAAGCCAAACACAGCAAAATTTGGGATAAGTGGATGTCTTTAGGGAGCTTTCATTGGGAGATGAAAAGCATTTATAAGGGAAAGAGGAGGAAGAGAGCATGAATCTGATGATATGCAGGTTCAAAGGCTGCAGAGAGGCTGGTTTAGGTGACAATACCTCATTAACAACTATACAATATTTTATTTGTGTGACTGCACTGGTAAGAAATGCTTTTGAAGTCAAGTTTAGAAGTGAGGATTTTAATACCAGCTCATAAAAGAGGAAAGCCTGCCACAGAGTCCTACAGCAACAGGGTCTTCACATGCTTTGGGAACAGTGCTCTTTAGATATTGCTCAAAAAGAAGTCCCAAACCTGACCAAAAAAATCTCCTTCAATGGGGGCCTGACCTCAGTCCCCTCTTCTCAAGACTGAACAAACCAAGTGCCCTCAAGGCCCCCCATGGAAAAAAAGCACCTGTGGTATCCAGCGCTTCTTTCCTACACCCAGCACTGGCTCAGCTCTCATTGTCTCAACTGGTCATATCATCCAATGTTTCTCACCCACCATTACCCCTTTAAAATCTACGGCTGATGACTGAGCAGCACAGGTATTGCAATTGTAACAAAGTGTTAACGGATTTCTGGTATTTCAGACCCTGAGATCACTTTGTCAAGCACAATCTTAAATGTGCCCTGGTGGCAAGTGCACCTTTTGGCCCCATCATTACAAAGCTCCTTTTTTGTTTTTGACCTCCAAACCTCCCTGAAAATGGGCCTTAACTTGTTCAAATTCCTTTTAGAAGGGGATGAAAAATCTTCACTTCAAAGTCAGTTCTGACTCCTGCTGATAAAACTCTTGGGCACGGTAGGTGAGAGCAGACGGCTGAGGAAGTTCCTGCCACAAAACTCAGGGATCCTGCCCTGAGTCTTACCGTGCTTCAGCAGAGCTGAGCACACACTTACCATCCTTGATTGCTGATAAATGGCGACACTTTCGCCAGGGTGTAATCAGATAAAGTGCAATCATGCAAAATCTGAAACCGAGTGGGGGCTGTGGGCTTGTTTGCCTTTTTTAAAATAAATAATAACTTTAAAAAAAAAGAAGAAAGTTCGTTTCCTTTACTTCACTGCAAACCTATTGTGCTTTCCAGGTAATATCATTGGTTCTGGCATCTTTATTTCCCCAAAAGGAGTTCTGGAGCACGCCGGCTCGGTGGGACTCGCCCTCGTTATTTGGGTGCTTGGCGGAGGCGTGGCTGCCCTCGGCTCGCTTTGTTATGCTGAACTGGGAGTCACCATCCCCAAATCGGGAGGGGATTACTCCTACGTCACGGAGATTTTTGGTGGGTTAGCTGGGTAAGTACCCCGTCTCTACACACTAATTTGAAAACATGTTTATGCGGTGTATTTGCTGCGGAGAAGCCATCTGACGTGGAAGAGAAAACGTTTGTCAATAAAAATGCTTTTGCAAAATCAATCTTTCTGTTCTCATTAGAAACACCAAGTTGCCCCTACACGGACATCCCAGCAGTGCTTCCCAAGGATGCTTTTACTTCCCTCACTGACTCAGAGTCCCTGTGATAGAAAAGAGCGATGCTGTGTCCAAGTGACATTCCAGTTGGGAATGATCAGTGCCTTGTATCGAGGAGCTTCACCCATCAGGGAGGCCAGGCTGGAGCTACTTGCCATAAATAAAGCAAAGCTGCTTCCCTCACTGCAGCTGTACAAAATAACCAAGAGTTGTAAATACAGAGAGGGGGGAATGCTAATCCAGGGAATGATTTCTCTTTGGAAACACCACCGGTGGAGTAGCATGGCTGAGGAAGGAAGGGACAAGTGAGAAGAGGTCATCTTTTATATTTGAGTGTGTACTTTTTCATGTGTTCAACAAGATAATTTAAGCTGTCAGCCTGTACTCACAACTCTAGAGAAACACCAAAACGTTCTGACCAGCTCTCTCATTAGCAAATAGAGAGAGGCCACACCATGTGCTGATGATTTAGGTATGAAAAATAAGCAGCATAACTGAAAACTAGAGAAAGATGAAGGAGAAAAAAAAAAAAAAACAGAGAGCATTCCTTCTCATCTGAGATGGAAAACAAGCTCCTAACAGTAGAGCTGGCTGCTGAGAAAGGGCAGATCAGAAGAGCCTGTCTCCCTGTCCCATAGGAGGCTGTCCCCTTGCTCGTGCCTGCCCTCGTGGCACTGGGCACAGCCAGCTGGGTGGGCACACAGATTTCTGATGCTTGTCAGGCTTCAGGCACTGCCTTGAGCTGGTTCTCATGGAAGTCTGTGTTTCTTCAGCTGATGGAATCCCCCTCTGAACGCTGTCCCACTGGGCACAGTTACACTGACATCACAGAACGGATTGAGGTGACAGCACTGCCTTGGTTAACCAAATCCCAACTCATCTCCACTGAGGTTTGTTCTCTCATAGGGGCAGGGGCTGCCCAGTAAAGCCCCTGCTCCCCCAGGACACTGCGGCAGGCTGGCAGCAGCTTCCCCATTGCCTGCTCCTGGGAACAGGGTCTGCAAGGAAGGACCAGGAAAATGAAAGAGCACAGAACCTCATGAACAGTCACAAGTGCTGCAACATCACCGTGAAGGAGGCCAGAAACCACCAGAATTTCACAAAACTGAAAGAATTATGCTTTCTAGGGGAGAAAATGAGTACTTAGGAATCAAGTACAACTAAACCGGGCTTTAAGTTCCTCCTCAGCTCACTCTGTGCAGCGTTCAGAGAATTCACGTGATGCAGCAAACACCAGGCTATGCAACTGCTGTAACAAACCAGACACCAGGTGATCAGTCACTGCCCAGCAAGTGCCTGGGGACAGTGTCACCTCCCAGAACAGGAATTTCTGCTGGGGCAGTGCTCTCCTGGTGTGCAGGTTTGTAAGGCATAGGCAATATCAAAAAAGCGCCACCTGTCACCTGAAGGGGAGCAGTGCTCCCATTCTTGCTGTGTAGAGACTTCACCTTTCCTCCCAAGAAAATCAACTGTGCCACTAGTATGACAAAGGGTTGCATGAGGCAAGAAGCCTTCAGGTAGGTTTTTCTGTAGAAAGGGGGGACTCAGACATATTTTCCAGTAAAGCCAGACTGGGATTGCGCTTTGCTGAGCCACCACTCAAAGCCTGCAGCTTAGGGGAACTCTCACAAGCACTTCCAGCTTCCCACTTTGCAAGGTGCCCATTCACCAGTTGCACATGGGGCTCTAAGCTTAAAGGGGCCCTTTGGGAGCCTGCACTGTGCCTCCCCTGAGAAAAAGAGCACTGCTTCTCTCTTTTAATTTAACCCTTCTACTGCAAAGGACATCAAACTCAGCACACAAAGCTTTAGTCTATCTGCCAAGTGACTTTCCCAACAGCCAGTCTGGACGGCTTGGTCTATTCACACAGAGGTGTTTGTTGTAAGAGCAATTGCTGCGCCACCCAGACCTCAAGTATCTCCACTTCTGTTGTCCTGTCCCTGCCTCCCAGAATCCTCCCATTTATCGTGTTTTCCTGTAGATATAAGGCAGAAGGAAATAATGTTTGATTTTACCAGCCAGTGGAGTATTACATGCCCAAGCTTCTGTGCCTGGCAGTATTGATAGTTGGTTGCATAAATTAAAAACCCAAACAAACCGAACCAAAACACAGTGGTCACATTGCTTAGGTGTGATGTAAGAAGGTGAATGGAATCAAAGAGAGAGGCAGGACAGGGCCATCTCCTGAGCTGGCAGGAGCTCTGGCTGCAGAGCAGCAACCCAGCTCAGAGTCCAGCTCAAAGACAGCATGAAACTGCTGAGGAGTGGTGGTGATGGCAAACCTTGGCTGGAGATGACCCTGAGCAGGGACACTTCTTGGCTCCTCCGGCCAGGGCAGAAGGAAGACGTGAGGGAGGGCTCCTGTACCATTAGGCTCTGGTCTGGAACCAGAGAGCAGACCCTTCCTTTCATCTTCATTTAGAAATCATCTTTTTTAGACAGCATTTGTGTGTGACACACTAACTGCAGGGGATGTGCCACAGAGCCTGTGCTGCTGAGCCATCTGAGCACAGCTCTTTGTGCACACACAAGGGCTTGTGGCTCATACAGAGAACATCACCCACAACAGTAAATAAAAGGCTCAATATGTATTCTTGCAGAAGACAGTCAATAAATTCAGCTTCATGAAAAGCCCTCCAGTGTGTTTCTGACAATACAGCTCCTTCTGAATGCTCAGCAGCAAGGTTGCAGCTCAGGCAGCTGCTTTACCAGCAGAGATGGGTGGCTGGGCATATGTCCTTCCCAAAATCAGTCAGCAGAGAGTTTTCAGCCAGAGTTTTGCTAAGTGTCACTCCTAACTGCAAGTGTAACATGCTTCAAGCATAATTCCATGTTTTCTTGTTGTTATTGCAAAAATTTAAACTTTCCAGAGGCAGCGAGTCTTTCAGCAAATAGAATAGCATTAATACTATGCAAACTGGCTCCAACTTTCTTATAACAGTTCTGGTTTTCCTGTGATGAAGTGAGTTGTACCACAGCATTTGTTTCAAACTGTTTTCTTTTGCTAATGATGCACAAGTAGGGTACACCCAAATTTTATATTTTCATGGACTGCTTTTACTCCTTAACATTTTATATCTAAAGCAAGACCCTCGTGGGAGTACAGGCACATCCCAAATACATGTTGGAGAACTGATTTTACCAAGTCCACTGGACTATTAAAGACCCAGGTCAAACCACACTGTTTATTTCTTTCCACAGGTAAGGAAATTAGTTTGTAAAAAAAATTCAGTTTTGCATGACTGGCACTTCCCATGAATGCCACACCTTCCCAAAAGCAGCCCGTTGCTCCACAGATTGTCACTTATTCCGGCTGTTCCTAAAATGTGGGGGCTGGGCTCTAATTAGGGACATTATCTCATGCCTATACACACTGATAGGAGCATAGCCATTAACTTCAAAGAACACTGGATCGGACTCAACAAAACACACAGCAGAGGCCAGCCAGCAGCTGTTCATGCCTGCTACTCACAACTGTGCTTTGCTCACAGTACAGGCAGGGAGGTTATTTTCCCAGCTCTCTCACCATCACCAGCAGCACGTGCAGGAGCCCAGATTTCTCATGCTAACTCTGATGTTCAGGAAAAAAAAACCAAAACCAACCAACAAACCAAAGCCAACCAACCAAGAGCAGCTGCACCTTTTTCTCTGCATCCATCTCTCTCAAACCTGTTCCTAAAGATCTGATCAATTCTTAGTCATCAGCAAGAGAAGATTTAACTTCTCAGATTCTTGTTGTCACAGCTACTGGGTAACTGTGGAAGGCTGCCAGGTTGGGTTCAGCTCCCAACCCCCTCAGGGCAATAATTCCCCCACTTTCCACTGGAATAGCCAGACAAAGTAATTCCAGGTGTGCCATGGTGACATCTGCCTGCCTCAAGCAAATGCCATCTCCCCACAAGCAATTGAAGTCAGGTACAGCCATTCCCAGCTGACTGGGCCTGCCAGGACAGCACCGTCAGCACTGCAAGGGCAAGGCAATGCCATCGGTGCAGCCCCCACAGCTGGGTGGTCAGGGATGTGAATTTCACCTGCAGTTGTGTTTCCAAAGTTATTCTTCCCGTTACACATTTTAGCTGAACACAGTTCTCACACTACATAACTGTTTTGGGGCTAAGATAACCACGACAGGGAAGAACTGGTGGTCTCTGATCAGGCATCTCTGCTCAGGCCCTGCCAGCTGACAGCCACCCTGCCATGCACACCCCAGCTTGACCTCACTCAGCACCACCAGCATCCAAACACTATCAGCAAACTGTTATTGCAGTCTTTAGGTCCTGTTTATTCTTCTGTGAGGACCTGCTGAGTTAACTCACAAAGCAAGCAGGGTCTGCAGAGATAGCCCAAACTGGCTACATCATCCATGCCACCAGACAGCACAAAGAAATCACTGCAAAAAACTGTTCTGAACCTCAATAAAAAAAATTTAGAAATTGGGAAAAAAAGGAGTAACACAACAAAATAAAAAGAAAGAAAAACAACCCACCTAGATTATTGTAAAAAACTACAGTGCCAGATGGGAAAGTACCCAGAGCTTGTATCAGTCCAGTTTCCCAAATTAACTCTGGTAGCTAATAATTGCCCCATACTCCTCAGAAGCAACAAGGCAAAGTAAAGGATGAGACTGAGAGACACTCACCCCACTGGCTGAGGAGCATCCAATAAGCAGCACTCCATCCCTCCAGGTCAATGGCACGGAGAGGGGCCCCCTCAGCTGTGCCACATTTATAGGGTTGACAGCAGGAAACACACTGGGTGGGTGCAGCCTCTTAAAGAGCAACCTGCATAATATGGAAATTATCCTGTTTTATTTGGAAATACCATTTCATATCCTCATTTGTGCTGGGCAACCCTGTATGTTACATTTGTGCACGTGAGCGATCGAATGACTGTGAGTGTACCTGTGTGTGCGTGCACATGGCAAGAACGACCTCACTTCCTTGCAAGGACTGCTTCTCCCTACAGAAATAATAATGCTTCAAATATTTTAAAGCACTAACCAGATCCACTGCTGCCTTCGGAATTTCTTTTCCTCTTCCCAGGATGAGAAGCCAAAACATCTCACCGTTTATATTTGCACGGACACCTTGCAATCCCCTTAAGGCACAGCTGGAGGCAGACAATGCAACCAGCTGAGTGATCCATCATAGAATACTGCACCCTGCTCTGGGTCACAGAACCAACACGGATGGTGACAAGAAACCCAGCCTGTGACTGGAGGCCCTGCCAAAACCCCCCTGAGCTGCCTTCGATGTAGGGACCGCTGTGTGCTGTGGTACCGTGTCAGCCCGGGAGCGACAGAGCTGCCTCCCTTTAGACACAGAGCGTTAAACCAAAGCATGCCTGCTGGGCGTAACCCTCTCTCTTTCACACATTCCTGAACTGCGCTTTGCTTTACAATGGTTCGTTTAAAACCCTGATTGCGCTGAGGACGTGGGAAGGGGGATGAGGGGAGTCACAAGCAGGTGACTGTTAGGTGTGACCGGGATGAAGATGCTCAGCCTTGGTGCCTCAGGAGCAGAAGTGCTGCAGAGCTGAGCGTGTGTTGCCTCCTGCAGCACAGCCCCAGCGCCGCTTTCTTGTGCTTCTCCTTGTCTTTCCAGGTTTCTGCTGCTGTGGAGCGCGGTGCTTATCATGTACCCAACTAGTCTGGCTGTCATAGCACTGACCTTCTCAAACTATGTCCTGCAGCCCGTCTTCCCTAACTGTATCCCCCCCTATAATGCCTCCAGGATCCTCTCCATGGTGTGTTTACGTGAGTATTTGCTTCTCACACAAACACAAAGCTTGACTGGGTTTCACAAGGGGCCACCCGAGGGGCTGCTCCAGCTGGGGGCACGGCCACAACTCTGAAGGCCAGTGGGGAGGTCCCAGGACAGGCACCGTGACTGCTGCGGGATATTCCATCCCTTTCCACTTGCCTGCAGCAAGCACGGTGCCCTGGGGTGAGGCACAAGGGCACCCAAATCCCACTGGGTCCCGGGGAAAGTGGCAGCAGGTGAGCGTGTGGGATGGGACAGTGCTGTGCTCCCTGCAGAGCCCTGGGCTCCTGGCACAGCTGATGGCACAGGTGACCCACCACCTCTGAGCCCTTCCTAGTCTGCTTTCACATTCCCAAAGGTGAGTGTGCAGGCAGTGCAGCACACTGCCAGCTCTGTGTTAGCAACTCAGAGCTGCAAAAGCAAACCGGAGCTGCAGGACTGAAGGTGTTCACTGCTCCTGTGAGGAGGGGATGATGATCCCAGCCCGCTGAGCATGACTCAGGCACAGTTATTGGAGGTGGGGAGAGCCCTGACTGGCAGAACTCGAGGACTGAAGGCTGATGGCTCCCAGAGCTGGGAGTCTCCTGGGGAAAGGCAATTTTCCTCTTCACCCTCGTGCCCGGCCACGCTAGAGCTCCCTACAGGAACATGCTCATCAGTCTGTGTTTTGCAATGCTGTGTGTTCTTAAATAAACATAAACTTCATGTCACTGAATTCAGTCTTTTGCTCTCCAGTTCTCCTGACCTGGGTGAACAGCTCCAGCGTGCGATGGGCAACGCGCATTCAGGATATATTTACAGCAGGAAAACTCTCAGCCCTGACCCTTATCATTATTGTGGGCTTCATACAGATCTTTAAAGGTACTCTGTGAGACAGCTGTAACATGGGTATGCTACTGCTGATAGTCTTGATTTCTTCCCACTTACTGCACTGTTTCCCCCTTACAAACCGACCTGAGGGTGCACTGGATGTAGCTGAGCTGAAGGGCTGTACACTCAGGGCTGTGGAAAGGATGGAATGTTGAAGCAGAGGGGAACATCAGCTATATCAGCTTAAAAAAAGCCCCTTTCCAGCCCACCTCATGGGACCTGATAGAAAAAGGGAAGGTAGCTGAAGATGTTTCAGGATAGTTACTTAATTTTTTTCATCTGTTGTGTATTCCTTGAATTTGAAGTGCTCTGGTGCTCTGGATGTAAAATGAATAAGCAGTGCCTTGTCCAGGGCAGGAAAATACCTGCTTTATTTCAGGCACTAGTTTAATTCCTTACAAAAAGTCACTTTTAAGATTAAATATAGGCCAAAAAAAAGTCTCACTGATTCACCACTTAATGAAAAGCAGAAAGCACAAAAGACTCACAAGGTTTTTATTCATGTATGATGATAAGGGAAGGGAAGAAAGGAAGAAGAACTCTACAGAGAGCCAAAAACTTGTTTTCTCGGTGGTAACAGTCCTACAACCTTGATAGATCTTCCAGCCCCACTGACATTTTATTTTCAAATATTTCTACTAAACAACACCAAACTCTTGTAAAAGAGAACTGCCTTGAGGGCAAGCAGGAATTGGCAGTGCCAAGGAGTCACCCTCAGGCAGGGCAGGCTGCAAAGGGTCCCATGAGTGGTGACAAGATGCCAACACCGTCCTGCAGAAAGCACTGCCAGTGCAATGCCAGCCCATGGTGACAGGAAGAGCATAAAGTCTCCCTTCTAACAAGGAATAAAGAATTAAAAGCAGAAGTTAACCTGTTTTCCAGTGTCTCTGGTAGGTAGGGGTGGCTTAACCTCTTGCTTGCGCTCTCTGTGCAGGAAACTACAAAGAGCTGACACCAAGCAATGCATTCAATTTTTGGATGACTCCATCCGTGGGGCATCTAGCTTTAGCTTTTCTGCAAGGGTCCTTTGCTTTCAGTGGCTGGAACTTCCTGAACTACGTGACAGAGGAACTGGTTGATCCCCGCAGGCAAGTATCCATTTCCATGCCATCCACATTTTCTTGGAGTGCCGAGGCATTGGAGCCATCTGGTACAATTATTCATTTCATAAGATGCTGTCATCCCGTGTCTGTGGGACTGATCTTTCTGAAGGAGAAGGATTTTTCTTTAGAACAGAGAGCAGGCAAGCTACAGAAACACTGGAATTAAAAATGCATGGCACAGGGTATTAACTGCACCCAGGCAGCCTATAGACAAAGCAGCATCTTTATGGCACTGCTCGATCATACAGTGCTTCTGCAGCCGAAAATTAACCACTGAGGAGACACCACACAAGCACCTACTGGGAGAAGCACCTTTGGTAGAAAAATGTGGAATTATCCTGGAAGTTGCTTTGCTTTTTCACGCAAAGGGGGGTTTCCCACAGCCACCTGAAAGAGAAGATCAGTTGTGCAGTGAGAGCAGCACTCCCTGCCCCAGCACAGCACGGCCTGCCAGGGCACCAGGTCACTGCTGGTCCTGGGCACGGGAAGGGGCTTGGAAATGATTCGTCACAAACAGGTTGGGATGGAGGGAAAGGGAATTCAGTTTTAGCAAAGCTCAAGTGTTTCAGCATTTCTGAACTGATGAAGTGGAATGATAAATGCCAAGAGCAGCTCTCGGAGTGTTAGTTATTTCTGGGCATCCAACGCACGCAGCAATTAAACAAGGAGGAGTTTAAGCTACTACACAGCCTGGACAGAAATGACTTAAAGCCACAGCCTCAGAGTGGCTCTGCACACCAGTGAGTGGCAAAATGCGTGTCCAGAGACCTTGGCAGAAACAAGAAAGTGTGGCAATGGGTTTTTTTAATAAATAGCATTTTAATGGACCACCACAATTTCAAAGCTGAATAGTAGTAAGTTATTACTTGGAAAAGGTAAATACAACCTTAGCTGAGAAATAAAGATAAAATGGAACAAACGGCCTTATTTTTTCAAATTATTTTTGCAGCCTCTGAGGGAAAATTAAAATAGAAAAAACAATTGGATAACCAAAACCACTTCCCACTTTTACTAAATCTGTTCAAAATCACAAAGGTTACATATGCTTTTTAAAACCTTTTTTCCAAATCTGACATACAGAGAAAAATTGCGTGATTTTGTTAGGTGCAGAGCGGTCCAAGTGCCCACCTCTGAGGAGGTCTCTGGACTGGACTGCGAGTTGCCACATTATTGCATTGACCAGGCCAGGTTTATGGCACACGAAGGGCCAAGGCAGCAGCTGAACAGCAGAACCCCCTTCTTTTTCAGAGCAGCTGAAGGTAAAGCAAAGCAATGCATTTAAGGCAAAAGTCCCAAGACTTTTGGGAAATGGCTGTTTCATTTTTCAGTAACAGGCTGCCCCAGACCCAGCCAAGAGCCTCAAGTGCACTCATGGTGTGTTTGTCCAAGGGAGTTCCCTGCAGACATGGCATTTTGCAGCACTTTCAGCCTTCTCCACCACGCAGTGGGTCAGAGAGCCCCTGGAAGCAGGGAAATTCCTCCAGAGAAACCCCCCCTGAACCCAAACTCCCCCAGACTCAGCTGGGTGAGCTCCCCGGGGGCCGTACACAGTTGTTGTGATCTCGCTGTGTGTGACCGTCATTGCTTATCTACCCTCCCAATTCTTTTATTAGGAACCTACCTCGTGCCATATTCATATCCATCCCATTGGTGACATTTGTGTATACGTTCACCAACATTGCCTATTTCACTGCCATGTCACCCCAAGAGCTCTTGTCCTCCAACGCTGTGGCGGTAGTAAGTAAACCATTCCCTGGATGTCTCGAACACACTTTGATTTCGGTTCTGTGCTTTGCAGTGTATTTCAGTTTCTTTGCCTTCTGTTGCTTTAGACATTTGGTGAAAAGTTACTGGGCTATTTTTCCTGGGTTATGCCAGTCTCAGTGGCCCTATCTACATTTGGAGGAATAAATGGATACCTTTTTACCTCATCAAGGTTAGATGGAGTACAATTTTATGAACATTATCTGATTTGGGGAGGGGCTGTTTTAATTTCCTTTGCTAAAGAAATGCTAGCTAATTTTGGATGTTGTAGAGCACGAGGTCATTGTTGGGCATGTTGGATACAATCAATTATGAATTGCTCTGTTTCAAACCAGCAAATGTAATATTGAGTCATGAAATCTCTCGCAAACTAATCTATGTGAGTTACTGGAAGTGCCTGCAGATGTGGAATAATTCACAGTAAGAGCCAAACACAGCTTTAGCGTGGAACCAAAGTAATTTTACATCAGTAGAGTTCCAGTAGCTACAAACTAAACTGTGCTTAGCTCAAGGAAGGGTTTTAGGGCCTGGTGCTGTTCCCAGTTACAGACATTTTCACACCCATGCTGGAAAAACCTGGAGTCAAGATGCTCTGCATGCATACTGCTTATAGTGGGGCCAGAATTTATATAGTCTGTTAGACTGTGGTCAGTAAAGTCTGTTTGTAATAACTGACCTCTCTGGGCGTAATTTAAAATTTATAATTTTTTATTATGTTTTCTGAGGAAGCAACTCAAGTACCCTGGGAAAGTTATTTATCTCAGCACTTTCACGAGTATAACAAGATGCAGCAAATCTGGGAGCGCATGTAACAAGTGCACTTAAAACGTTTAGGCGTGTTCAACCTTACCCAAAACCCTTCTGACACTGGAAATATCCATACAACCTTCAGAGTATTCATCCCTCCCTGGGTAAAGAGGCAACGCTGGCCAGCAGGCAGGGACTGGGCAGATTTCAGAGATATTTCAGCGTCTCAGAGCAGGTCATTTCACAGGTAACATGAGCTGCTCAGGGTCTTGCGTACTGAAGGGTTTAGTTTGAACACCCTTCTCCAGGTGACTCAGGCAGTCTCTAGTTGTCTCCCCAGTTCAGCCACGGCTCCCTTCCATGGGAAGAGATGAGGTGTTATATGGCTTAGGACTGGAGAGCCTGTTGCACACCCAGTGGATTCATTGTTACTCTTCTTATTTCCAGGTTGTGTTTCTCTGGTGCCCGAGAAGGCCACTTGCCGAGTTTGCTTGCCATGATCCATGTCAAGTACTGCACGCCCATTCCTGCCCTTCTCCTCTGTGTAAGTGCTACCCCTGCTCTGTCACCGTGTAACCTGCCTTTGGAAACACTGGATCGCAGAGAGGAGAGCTGGAAAAACCCTGGAGAGCCCATTTTACCCCAGAGGAGGAGGAGAAGGCAGCTGGGCTGAACTGCTGCTGGTGTGTGCCAGCTGGGCAGCGCCAACTGCCCCAGAGAGAAGCAGCCTTTGGCCTTGGAAATAATCCCTCCTGCTCCCAACCCCCCTGACACCTGCAGGGCTTCCCTCACACCTGACTTGAGCTGCAGTGTAAGCTCATCAGCTCTTGTCCTACCAGCAGCAGGGATAGGGACTGGCATTTGAAACAGAGACACTGCATTTAAGAGAAGATGAGCTCCTTAGACAATTTTGCCTGCTTTCCACAAGCATTTGGAAATTCCCATAGTCACTGCTAATCCCAATCAGGCAAGGCTGCTTTAAATCCTGCCACCAAATCCTGGATCCCAGGGAGTAGAAAAAGTGCTCCTAAAATTACTTACTCTCAACATCCTGTGAGGGGTGATCAGGCAGTACTCTGAAGGACACGGATACTTCTTTTCTGTGGGCCAAAAGAATTTTACAGTGTCCCTGAATAATGCACCGTCTGAATGGTACCTCAGGCAGACATCAGGTCACCTGCAGAGATCAGACACCCATGGGCCAGCGTGGGGCTGGTCCAGTTGCTGGTGTGCTCCATGGGAGGAAGGTTTCTCTCACTCTTTAGACAGTATGAATTTCTACAGTACTAATGACTTACAGAAGTTGTTATTTGAAACAAAGATCATATTCTTTTACCAGCAGTGAAAGTAGAACATGTGATGGGTTTTTTATCATGGGCATAGGAGAGGGTAAAGAGGAAAATGATTCCCAGTGCTGGTGTCCCTGGCTGCAGGGAATTGCCCAAAGGGCATTCGCTTGTAATCTTGGCTGCACCAGTGACTGCCAACTGCAAATTTGCCACTGATATCAAAACCACCCCAGATGCACTCAGAAGATTCATGTTTACATGCCTTCTGGCTCTAACAGCAATTCTAGCACAATACACCCATACAAAATTTCACCAAATAAGCCTCCTGGACATTCCCATTCTATGACAAAATGCACATCTTGCTGAGCCTTTACAGCATTCCCAGGTTTAGAGCCCCATCACTAACATCTTGTTGTTGCTTGTTGGGACTTTGGGGTACACTGCCCCTGCCTGCCCTGCCCCAGGGCACCACGGGATCAGCTGCGCTCCTTCATCCTTCATCCTTAAAAATCCATGGGCTGAAATGATACACTGAGTCCCAGAGGCTGTTTTACTGCAGAACAGCCCTGACCAGAGTGAGCTGAGCAATCCATCAGGCACAGCCCCCTGCACTGCTCCAACCACCCCCCGAATCCGAGTGCAAGTCCCAAAAGGAGCTCAGCACATCTATTCATCCTTCGCTACAGGAGCAAATGGGGCCAGCCTTTAGGCAAACCTAATTAATACATCAGGGTCCTTTTTTCTCCCAGTGAAACACACCTAGCTCCCTGCAAGGAGAAAGGTTTCTTCTCTGTACATGGAAAAAGGCTACTTTAACATCACCAATGAGACCTTCATTTTTACTAATCTACTATTTTACTTCCAAAAACCAAAGGGCCGAGCTAAATGTAAAATAAACAGACTGGGGTGGTTTTTTTGCGAGGCAGTGGGGAGTGGCTGTGGGCAGGCTGTGGGAGGGCAGCACACCCCTCTGCAGCCACAACACCCACACCAGGAGCAGATGTGACACGGCAGTGTCACCTACACATGGAACCTTGTGCTCCAAGTGACATCGCTGCCGAGCCCCTCAGTGGCAGCAGGGGGTTGTACAGGAGTGTGACATGGTGTCAGGGGAGAGCAGAGACCATGTTCATGATACCAGTGTGAGACTGTGTCCAATTTTAGACCCATTTTGTGGTGAGACTGCTCAAGGTGTTGAAATCCCCCTGCCAAGCCTGCCAAGTTTTGAACAGGGGAACAGTGGGACCAAGGGGGCATTTGGTTGTGGTGGTGCTTAATTCCTGGTGCTGGTGGTGCAGAAGCCTCCCCTCCTAGGAGGACTTTATTATGGAAACAGCTAATTAAGAAGGAAGGACATAAGCAAAAAGAGAGCCTGGAGTAAACCAGACAAACAAAATCCTGAGTGCTCTCTGGAGGGGTTTGCATGTTTTGTTTCCCCAGGCTCTGGGCCCCAGCAGACAGTGTTCACTAGACTGGCATGTGGCGCAGGTGAGGGCTCAGCTCAGCCCTGGGATGGGGGACTTGAGGATCAGCACCCCGGCCCCCAGGCCAGCTCTCTCAGCTCTACAGCAGGAGGCAGACACAGAATTTAAAAAAGCAAATGTAAATATGGAAATTTCTACCATCCATCTGCCAGTTGCCAAACACAAATAATGCTCAGAAGATTGATGGTCCTGATCAGCTGTGACACAAATCACGGAGGAAAGGGCAAACCTCTAATGCTTTCTAATCCAAAGGCCACCTGCAACAACACAGTCCCCTGAACAGAACACCTTAAATCTGCAAGAACTCTCTTTACCTGGAGTCCTCACCACAGGGCTCAACAGCTTTTAAAACACTTAACAGAAGTAGGTGGGATGAGAGTTCTCCTCTCAGCCTGCCTGCCTGGCCATGGGCAGCAGAGACACCTCTGCCAGCATCCCAGGGTATTTATAAACAGACCCTCTGGTCTCTGGCTTCAGCATGCCCCAAATAACCCCAAATCCTCATTCAGCCCTGGTGGCTCAGCTCAGGGATAATGCACTGAGCCCCAGGAGGCAGCAGATGCCCAGCAGGGGCCATGAACAAAAGGAGTTTTAATGCTTTAATGGGATTTTTGCTTGGGTTTACTGTTTTTAAGCTACCTTTCCTAGTAATGGCTCAAGAAGGCTATGCTCCTCTCTTTGCAGTGTTTGGCCACTCTTATCATCATGCTTGTTGGAGACACATACACACTAATCAACTACGTGTCCTTTATTAACTACCTCTGCTATGGAGTGACAATTATAGGCCTGATCGTCTTACGCTGGAGGAAACCCAAAATCTTCAGACCCATCAAGGTGACACTGTTAAAGCTAAATTTATTGGTTGCAGCAGTGATGCAAAGGGTGGGATGGGAATACCAAACCCTCCACTGTCCTGTTTTGAGTAACAGTTTATTTTTTTTAAAGTAATGTTAATGTCTTAAGGTCCCAAAGCATGTCCCAGAGTGCCATTAGTGCAAAAGTGGGATACACAAGTTCTTGTGAACTTATTGGGATGGGCAGAAAGGAAAACAGTGGTAGAGGGAACCACACAACATATGGGGGGTCCTGAAGCCACAGCACTGCCTGCAGCCCTCCACAGCCAGTGCTGTTGCTCTGCACAGTCGTGCTCTGCTCTGCTCTCTCCTGGTAGGTGAACCTCCTCATCCCCATCACTTACCTGGCGTTTTGGGCATTTCTGCTGATCTTCAGCTTATACTCGGAGCCTGTCGTCTGTGGGGTTGGACTCATTATCATTTTAACCGGAGTGCCCGTGTTTTTCCTTGGAGTCTACTGGAGAAATAAACCAAAGTGTGTAAATAGGCTAATAGGTAAGCCAGCACCGTGTGCCTCGCTGCCCTCTCAGGGCCACCGGTTGTGCTCGGGGGCTGCTTAACCTCTGACACAGCAGCACTAAAACAGCCAGGGAACAGCCTGGCCACCCCTGCCAGCCACAGGCACAGAGTGGGGTGGCAGCACTTCCCTTTGGGCAGCTGCTTTGCTCGCTGCTGGGTGCATTTGCCTCGCCTCGTACCCTTGTGCAATCATTACCCACCCTCTCAGCCTGCTCACATCAGCCCATCCCAGGGCAGAGGGACACGGGTGTCACCTCAGGCACACGAAGGCCAAATGAGCCCTCACAAAGGGACTGGGGTGAGGTTTGTCTCCCCTTGCCCTGCCTCCCTCCGCTGTGCCCCCAGCACAGCTCACCACACAGGCCCTGCAGAGCGTGATCAGTTATCTCATCCTCAAAGGGTAAGAAAGCCTCGCCTGTAAAATTAAAACTGCAGGTCAGCCTGTTGTGTTTTGGTTGTGTTTGACTCCGGGGTGAGGACTTTCAGGTGAGCCCACTGCAGCCCCCTGCTCTGACCAGAGGGTTTGCAGCAGCTCCCCGGGGCCAATGGCCCTGCAGCAGGGCTGGTAGCCATCCCCATCCTGTGCCACCCCGACCTGCCACGGGCTCTGTGAGGGGCTGGGGAAAGGCACCCCTGAATCTGCCCATCTTACCTTCACAACCCCCCGTCACTGAGCTGCAGATGGGCAGGGCTGCAGGGGCAGCGGGGCTGCAGCATCACCCCGGCATCACACTTCTCTTTGGAAGGGCTCAAGCAGCCCCATTAACCAGCAGCCCCATTAACCAGCAGCCTTTTGCTCCTTGCAGAGTCCATGACGTGCTGGGGGCAGAAGCTGTGTTTTGTGGTGTACCCCCAGTGTGGAGGTGCTGAGGAGGAGGAGGCCTCCTCGGCCCACTCTTGGAGGCCGGTGAGCAAAACAGCAGCAAGGAAATAACAGCCTCTGAGGGCTGAAGTGGCTTCTTGTTTACATGCTGATTTTTGAAAAAAAAAAAAAGAAAAAAAAAGTTTTTCTGGAGAAAAAAACTATTATGTTTTTAGAGCTCCAATAGCAAAGCCCCTAAAATGAGCTACACCCTTTGTGGCATCTGTAGCTTTTAGTTTTTCCCTAAGAAAAAAAAAAGAGGAAAAAAAAAAGAAATAAAATATAAAATAAGGCGCTGGTTGTTTTTTTGGTTGGTTTTTTTTTTCTGGCAGCATATTTGCTCAGCTTTGGAAAGCAGCACAGACACAGCTCTGGAATACTGATTTTAGTTGCCATGAGGGTCCACCAGAGACATACAAATTTAGGCATTTCAAAAGTAGGGCAGTTCCCAATACAAAATCAAAACGGAGAAATCAAGAGAAAGTGAGGGGACCTGTTGCTGTTGCTGTCCCTGGGTGGGATGAACCCGCACATAACACAAGAGGCATCAAAGTTCCAGTCCAAAGGATCATCCCTTCACATCCCTGCTGCCATCCCAGCCCCGTCACAGCCAGGGCAGGGTCACTGCGCTGGGCATGGACCTACTCTGGGGGACCTTGGAGCAAAAGCTACACCACCAACAGCAGGCTGGACTGTTCAGGCATCGTGTGGTGACACGGGAAAAAATATACAGCAGCAGCAGTGATATAAATCCCAAGTACCTCAGCTCTGGAGCATTGGCCAGAGGTGCACGGGGGGTCCTGCATCCTGGAGGGGCCGGAGCTCACGGCACCATCCAGGAACTCTTGCACGAAGCTTTGCAATATCCAGGTGCCAACAGGAGATGTGGAGGGGTTTGCAGCAGGCTCAGCAGTGGGAGCTCAAGAGAAGCACGGGAAAGGAGCCTGATGTTCCTCCTGTCTGCTGACGGGTCACGTTGCTTCAGAGACCAATTCCCCAAGTAACAAAACCTCAACCGTTCACACGTCAGATGCTCCTTAAGAAAGTGTTTTGCATATTTTATTTGTGGCATACACTAGGGGAAAATAAAAAAAATCTCGTTCATGCACTTTAATTAATATAGAGAGATTTGCTGCTGCAGCAATATGGCCACTTTCACACCAGAGAATCTCTTGAAAAGGCAAAACGCGAGAACAGCTCTGAGCTACAGTTCTTTGGCAGTTCTTGAAAACAAAAACCATCACGTTCAGTAGCCTTGGTAACAGCCATGTGAATTTAATTTTAAAAGTATCTTTCTGTGTGTTACAGGCCTTGGCACAACAAATAAGGGTCTCATTATCTCTTAATTTGTCAAATGCCACACGCTATACAAACATTTAAGAATAGACTCGAAATAAGGAGCGAGTTCAAGGAATGTCTCTTTCCAACACAATTAATTATTCAGAAATATTTTTATTTTAAAATAGCTATAATAATAATGTCTATATTTTAAATATCTATCCATATTTTAAATATCTATCCATCTCTCTCTGAACTTTCAGATGGTAGACACTAAAAACGAACACAGCTCACATTCTTCTCTTTGTATAAAGCTGTTAATCAGAAGAGATTGAAATATATATTTAGCTAGAAAAAAAGGTGTGGTTTTGTGTGTATATGCAACAACAGATTTCACATTCTAAACAATAGTATCAACATATAGCTCGCTAATGAAAATCATATATATTCAGCTTGCTGTTTAAAAAGAAATTCCCATCAGACCTGCCTTGTAGCTAAACCTGAACCCTTAACTCATGTTGGAGGCTCTCATCGCTGAGTCATTTTCCACAGCCCAAAATCCACTTTCCATGGTATAATTTCCAAAAGATTAATGTTTTCAATACCTTCATTATCTAGTGGAAAAATTAAATGTCTTACAGTACCAGCAATAATGGTTGCTTTCAGAACTGCTAAGTTTTGGTGTGGGTATATTTTTGTTTGTTTAAACAATTAAGGTATGGAAATCAGCCATCATGGAAACATTGCAGCTCTTGAGACAAGTCTGTATGGTAAAGAGAAAGGTAACAACAATCACAACAATAATAATAATCCTGCAGCTGCTACCAAGGCATTGCTCGGCTGCTGTTTAAGGAAATCAAAAGCAAAATTAAAGAACCAATTGCCTCATAGTTGTTAACTGGGTTTGACTCAATTTTTTCCCTGATTGTACTGCCATGCTTTAAAAAATTTGGCCTTAAATCAGAAAGCTGAATTTAGAACAGGATGGCTTCCTAGAGCTCATCTTCGAATTACTTGCCAAAGCCCCAAAAGGTGTTCCACGGTGTTTCATTTTTAGGAACAGCTTCATCTCTGCTCCCAACATCACAGACATTACAGGCTTTGCAAAGTTTAGTGCCTGATGTGTAGAATTTCTCATCATAGAAATCAATGTACAGAATTAGGGAGATAAATTGATATGCTAAATGAAATTTAGCACCATGCCCAACACAAATAAGAGGGATTTTTCCAAAAGACAAAGCAACTAGCCCCAAAGGAGGCTTAATTGATAGCATTTTAAAGCTCAATGAACAAAAGACAAACCTTGAGACAGCTGACAGCACCAGCATGCTGAGAATACTTGTTATGGGAAAGCAAGTTGTTTCCAAAAGAAAAAGAGTTTAAATAAAGCTTCAATAGCAACGAAATACTATATAAGCCTATATATTATATGCTATTATATTTATATAGCATAAAATATTAGAGGCTGTAATGCAGAAAAATAGCCTGCAAAGCATCACCTGTAAGTCAGCCTAAGAGAAAGTCAATAAAAGATGGATTGGATTATTCTTATCTGCATCATCACAAGATTTAGAAAAGCAGCAACAGATCATGTCAGCACTGTGCTACAGGCCTTGCAAGACAGAAAAGATAAAATTCCGCAGGAAGTAGGAGCTGAGTGGGCATCAGTGGGAAGCAGAGGCAATGCTGCTGTCCTGGCCACTCTCAAGTGTTTTCAAAAACTTGATAAAGGATTCAGGTGTTTTCTACTCACCTTAGTACATAAACCAGAAAAGTTTGATCTCAGCAGGGTCAAGGGAAGAGACTTGTTTCAGTTCAGAGCTTTTATCCAACTCAAGAAGGACAGATGAGTCACTGTGCATTTAATAATACATTTGTCTTGGAAGCGTCTTTACAAAGCACGTACCCAAAACTATGCAGACAAGGTTTCCCCAGTCGCTTCTGAAACACAACCCCTGATGCAGCCTCTGACCCCAGGCCTGGAGGCCCCAGAGGTGCAGCACCATCGCCTGGTGAGGTGCTGGGGTGGGTTGGGAAGCCCACGGCTCTCCCCTGAACAACCCGACGCTGTGAGAGTTGGAGCTAAATCAAATAATTTGGCTTTGAGGAAAAGCCAACAAATGAACAACCAACCTCCAGCAAACGTGCTGTCCCATCCTTCACATTCAGAGGGCTTTGTCAACGTTATTTCACAGAGTCACAGAATATGCTGGGTTGGAAGGGGCCCACGAGGATCAAGTCAGACTTTTAGTACTACACAGGACACCTGAAAAGTCACGCCCTGTGCCCCAGAGTAGTGTCCAAATGTTTCTGGAGCTCTGTCACTTGGGGCTGTGCCCACTGCCCTGGGGAGCCTGGTCAGTGCCAACCACCCTCTGGGGGAAGAACCCTTTGCTGAGATCCCACCTGAGCCTGCCCTGACACAGCTCCAGCCATTCCCTGGGGGCTGTCCCTGGTCCCCCCAGAGCTGTTGGAACTGCAGTGAGGTCTCCCCTCAGTCTCCTCCTCTCCTCTGGCCAGCCTTGCACACCCCAGACACCTACAGCTGGACCGCACAGTGCAGGTGGCTCAGTCCTGAGCAGCTCCAGCCTGGATGAGCCCAGAGCGGCCTCCGGTGCCGTCTGCCCAAGCACTTCACATCTGCTCCAGAGCAAACTCCAGTGGGTTCTCCTGAAATAACTCCCAGTGCAGAGCCACTGGCATCTGAGGAGGGGCCCAGCACAGGCAGGCACCTCAAACATGGAAGAAAATTGGGTGTTTGAGGGAAGTGTGAGACTGTGGGAAGCGTCTGGAACGCCGAGACTCGGCAGTGGCTGGCGCGGCGCGCACGGTGCCAGCCTGGCAGCCAGCTGCCACCGTCCTTATGGCTCTGCCTACATGCATCCCCTCTGCAGCGATTCCCAAATGTGCAATATCAACATTGCAGTAGCACAAGACTTTTGCATGTAATTATCCTAAGGTTTATTTGAATAAAAAGCTGGTGGGGAGGGGGAGGCAGAGCCCATCTCTCTCTTGCAGATCATGGGAAGTCTATCAGAGCTCGGAAGTGCCGATAGACAGCGAGAGCACAGACACAGCCATGGCTGTGTTTGCTTTGAAGCGTGCTGCTAAAACATGTTGCCATTGAGATTCCTAAGCCCCACATTTTAAAATATTCATTGCCACAGCCCAGTTTCTCTCCCAGGGAGCAGAAATCCAGGCAGAGACGAGAGTCTATCTGGCATCCCCTTGTGGCTTTGCTTCTCCCTGCTGCAATGGGAGAGCAAGTCACAGAAGCAAAGGACACCCCAGACCTTCATGGACTGGTGCCAGACCTCATGGAAGAGAAGAGAGTGTCCTCACATCGTTATCTCTTCAATATGTGTAGCATGGAGTTCTGGGATAAGGAATCAATAATGATGAATCCATAGTAAAGGCTCTGTAAGGAGTAACCATAGTCTTATTAAAAGCTGCAACGAGGAGCAGTAGCAGTTTGGGTAAACTCCTATACAGACACCCTCAGAGCCACCTGGGCATCACTAGAGATGTCCAGTGTGCTGTGTGCAGGGGCAGGATGGACACACAGATGCAGCTTTCCAGCACAGCCCATGGATCTGCTCCTCCAAAGGTCAGGAGCTCCAATTCTCTGCATACTCTGCTTGTCTTTCAGGATCTCATGCACTGCCTTGCTGCTGCCACACAGAGATGTCACAAGTGGCCTTAAGTAAGAAAAATACATGCTCTGTCTCATGACCTACAACAGTGCCAGTCAAGGTTTATTCTCCCGGAGATTCCCCCAAGGTCCTGCTCACAAAGACCACATTTTGGAAGGGCTCAAAGTGCAGAGCATCCCCCCAAGGCAACTGCAGCTGCTTCAAAATGACCTAGTTTGGGGGCAGGGGTCCCGTTTCAAAGAGCCCAAGCACTCTGCTGCATGTGCAGGGACCAATTCAGCAGCAGCCCCATGAAAAGGCTCAGATTAGGAGGTGCCCCAGGGCTTCAAACTGCGTCTACAAATTGCCAAGTGCAGATGTTCTTTCCACACAGTTCCCCCAGCAACCTGCAGACCAAACCATCCTTTTCTGTGGGTCAAATTTCGTTAAGGAGGGCCGGATGCTTGGAAGACATTTACCATTTGTGTCTGGTTATTGTCCTGGTGATTTACATAATGGATTAGTACAGATTAGCCCAGCGTTTGGAGAGGCCCTGGGTTGCTTTGCATGCACCATAGGCAAAGGATTCAGGCTGTAAATGGGATGATCTAATAACAAGCATAATTGCTGTTTTATAGACTATAAGTACTGCCATGTCAGTAGCTCATCTAACTCTACAGTGAGGCTGTTGTACAAATATAAATCCCCCAGTCACCAAACAGCTCTTCAGAGGCTCCTCTGAGCTCCAGCTACAGCGAGTGGCCTCACAATGACTTGGATGCACAGGGGACACTGAACACCTGCACTGTGAGCCACCAGCAGCAAATTAATTGATCCAATCCTTTAAAGCTTCTAGGCTGAGCATCAGGAGATACAGGACTGCCTTGGTGCAAATATTTCTGCTTTCCCAATGCCCAGAGAGGGGGAAACTGAGACAGGAACACAGTGTCCTTTTGCACAGGGTATGGGGGGTTCTCTTTGTCCTCCCCCCATCTCAGTGCTTTTATCTTTGATTCACTTGAGGGTAAATTCAGGGTCCAACAATTATTTTTTCTCAGGTATTTTGCAGTGCTTTGGAGCAAACCAACCCCACACTGTTAATCTTACAAAGCTGCTGAGAAAAGGAGACGTCGGCAATTGCGACAGCACTTTTGAATCATTCATAATCTTGCACAGGGGCAACTTCTGTAGGTGTCTCGTTTCCTCTGCGTTCATAATGTTTTAGGACTAAAAATAACAAGGAATCGCTGTTCAAAACGTAAGTGAGGAATTAGAATTGCGAAGGAACTCGAGAGTCAAACAGTAGTGGGGACATCAGAGCTTTCCAGAGCCGCAGCTACAAACCCAATTAATCCTGGGTTAGGCAGGATGAAAACGTGCAGCTGCAGAGACTCACAGCGAGTGCTCAGAAACAGCTTCAGCTTCCCAATATGCAGATTAGTGGGGAAAATTTTTGGGGAAAATTCGTTTGAGCTCATTTGAGACCACAAACAGAGAAATGCTGTGGCCACCTGAGCACAAGGATTGCCTTTCTCTGGAATTTTGATAGGAAAGGGATGTTTTGGGATGTCAGAGCTGCCCCCATTGCCTGGGCCAAAATACTGAAGGGGTTTTGAACAGTTACTGTCATTCTTGGAACCCTTCTTGCAGATGGGTTTTGATTTCTTTGCTGGAGCTACCTGGGCTTGGCCATGGAGCCATCCAGCTGGGACTGGGGATTGGGAACCAAGGCTGCAGGAGGGACCAAAGCTTTGGGAAATCACAGGTAAAGCAGCTTGGAGACATGGAAGTGGGGTAAGCCCTTGTGGTTGCACGGGAAAGAGTGTGGCAGGCTGATCCCCCAGCGTGGGCAGCAGGACAGGGGGGATTCTGCCCCTCTGCCCCTCAGGGGAGACCCCCCTGCAGAG
>JAWMRA010000020.1:2707494-2734682 GCA_035584735.1 Pseudotriccus pelzelni
CACACCAAGTGCCCTCAGTGTCCTCACACGCCTTCAAATCCAGGCCCTTCCCCACCTTCATTGCCCTCCTTTGGACACTCTTTCACTCTCTTACTGTGAATTCTCAAAACACTGAAAACCAATCACGTTTGCTTTCCAGCCCCCTGGTACTGAATAAGAAGTTGTTAGCAGTTATGCAGCTGCTGAGGAGTTTTAAGACAGATATTGAAGTACACGTCATAAGAGAAAATGGAAAGAAAAATGAAGGGTGAATGTTGCTTGGAATTTGTCTTTTCCTAAAGCTTTAGAGTTCAGGCTGTTGTGTCCTGTCTCCAGCTCCCGTTGTGAACACAGGCAAACCAAACTCTTTGGTTTCTAAACCTCCTCTCCTTGGTCCTTGACACCTCTCACCAGTGCTCTGTCTTCAGTGAGGAACTTCTGCACTTGGACAAACAGAAAAGGATTAGAAAGTGAACCAGAGATGCTGAGAGGACAAAATCAAACTTGCCCCAACATCTCATGGTAAGATGTAGCGATAAAAGGGATCTAGAAGGCATCATAAATCAGGAAACATAAAATGAAGAGGGAATAAAACAAACCTCCACCACTCACCTCAGCCTTGGTCACCATTTAACTCCTGTAGTCAAGAACACAGGAGCCAGACTGAAAAAGGAAGGATGGCCCACGGAGCACTTTGCAAGGGCGACAGGCTGACAAAGGACAGGACACGAGGTGTGCTGCCTGCCAGGTTCAGACAGCTATTTGGAATGACTGGATTTTAAATCCTAGCACCTATCTGGGAGACTAAAAATCAATTTCCTGCCAAGACCACAGATCTTAAATAACCAAAGCAGTTTTTCCTCTCGGAGAAAGGTCTGATTAAAAAGTACTTAATTCCCTCCAGGCTCCTTGAGTTTGCCCTTTGGTTTGTTGTAAGACATATCTATTGTGCTGCACAGGTTGTCAACAAACCTGTAAACACACAGGTATCGTTTATTACTCTATTTCCATTTTATGGATTACTCCCATTTCAACCTCGTTACATCAGGGAATGGTGGTGTGGCTTGAAGCTTTAGTGCTTTGCCACTGTTGCTGTAGCTGAACGAGCACTGCTGCCAGGCTAGAAGGTGTGATCCCTCTGTGCCCACCTGTGTCCTTCCACACTTTGGAGTCATCCCAGATTTATCTGCAGCCATGAAGTCTGTCCAGTTCTCTTCAATGCAGATGAAGATTTCCAAGCCTGTAGAGTACATCTCTGTCAACATAAAATCCCTGTCAGCCTCCATCTTCTCCTGAGAAAGAGCAGGACAGAGTCAGTAGCACCTCTGAGGAGATGGGGAAGGAGGAGCATCAGCAAAGCAAGCATTGCCCTCAGGAATGGGAATGAGAGGCTGCATTTCAGAAATTGTTTTTTTTAACCACCCTAACAGTCATACCATTTCTGGGCTTCTTTTTGTTAGCTGGGGTATGTGCACAGGTACATTTGGATAGCAGTAAATACAACAGTGAATTGCTAGTGCTAGAGATTTTATGTGTTATTTAAAACAGTGACATCCCCATCCACCAGCTTCAGCTACAAGAAAAAGCAGATGCTTGAAAAAGAAAAACCCAAAGGTACAAAACCAAATCAAAACACACCCATTCCCCTTCACACTCATGTGAGCACAGGGAGCCATAGGTTGGCAAAAAGACTGTGGGAATACAGTTTGGGAACCCCCGAGCTTTGGTTTTGAAGCGATAGTCAGAAACCCACAGGCTCTGGGCACGTGAAATTTTATTAAAAATTCAGGGATCCAAAGCAAGAGCAAAGTATGATGATGCCCAGCATCTTCCTTGCTTAGCATCTTGCTCAGTCCTGGAAGCAGCAGCGGACATTGGCAAACACGAGGCCACACCTGAACCTGTATATGGCCTGGTAAAACCTTATAATCAAAATAAGATCTGTAACGTGAGCTAAAAACAAACAAATAAAACAGCCACAGAGAGCAGAAACAGAAAACAAATACAAGGCATGTTACAGAGTCATAGACAAGCTGAAAGGTGCCAGACTTTCTAATAGAAATATTCCCCATGTTTTAACAGCAGTAAGAGAAAACATAAGGAGGTCAGTTTTCCCTTTATGCTGCCGCTGAGCCTGCATTCTTTTTAAACCAGAGGAGTTTTTTAGGGAGGACTTTTTTTGGCTGGTTGGACAGGGGAGTTTTGTGTCTTAAAAAAACCAAAACCAAACAAACACAACTTTGCTTCCCTTCTGTCTACAAAAATCTTTTTACAGAGTGCAGAAAAGCATTATTAAAATAACAAAAAACGGTAACAAGTTTACTAGCTGCTTAACTTTAGGTTGTATAGTAGTCAAAGTGTTGTATTTCCCCTTTTTAAACCTTTTTTATAATTTTAAGAAGTTCTGCAAACAAGGAGGCAGTTTGTATAAAACAGAACCGAGGTGCCTTCAAGAACAGTTGTTTCCCTGTCTTGCAAGAGCTGGAGGAAGGGCAGACACATGCTAAGGCAGACTCTGGATTCAGCCAGGTATATCCAGATATTCCAGGGCACTGCAACACACCTGTTTGTGCAAAATTAACAGTAAATTGAGACTCTCTGTGTGAACTGTTCAGGGTTGTTCCCAAAATATAGCAGTATTCTGAAGTACATATCTTCATGAGCCTTATGGTGGCGATGGTTTAAGGCATGGCACGATTAACACTATTTTATTATAGAAATACTTTTCTGTAACAAAATAAAATATGCACTTATTTCTAAGATCTCATATCTACACAATATAAGCCTTGGAATTTAATCATTCTCCCAGCTATAGCTGATTACCTTACCCATACAAGTCCACCTATTTAAAACTACCTTTAGACAATTAAAAAAAAATAAAATAAAGATACTAAAACCAGTAGCTTTTGATGCAAACAACCACCTTGGCAGTGCAGTGACTACAGTGCACAAGGGTGGAATGCACCCAAAATGTTTACAAATGCTATGAAAGCAAGATCTCTTTCAAACCTACCTTTTCCTTGATGAAATGAATTCTGACCACAGAAGCCCTTGGAAAAAGTGAGCGAGCAGCATCTATTTAATGCAACTATCACGCTTGCTTATCACACGTTTTGTCACAAGCCCTTCCTGCTATTAATGCCCTTAAGGAATTTGAATCTTCTGCCTCTGGAATACACAGTACAAAACCAATTTGCCACTGAAGAGACCAAAAAAAAAAATCAGTTCTACTTAATTTCTATTTAATTCTTCCGTGTTACATTTCAGTAAAGCCAAAGTCCTATTCCTTGTTCTTTTTTTAAGGCACTCCCCCAAAGACAGTCCCAGTAAAAGATCGAGGGCAAAATACAGCCCATTCAAAGGAAAAAAATCTTTGACACTTTGATGTAAACTCAACTGTTTGCCTTTACAGTCAGGAGGTCCCGTGGGCAGCAGAGCCAAGGTCCACAGACGTCAAAGGCCACCCCGAATTCACAAGTTAATAACTCTGGGCAACTTCAATTCCTACAACAGTCTGGCTTTGGAGGACTCAGGTGCTCACAGCAGTGTCAAGTTCCTTGTTAATCCTATATAAAGCATATTTGTTTGTCACTGAGTCACAGGGGAATTGAAGAAGAGCTCTTGTTAGAACAGGGGGTGGAGCCAGCCCAACCATCCCCACAGGACCAAGTCATCACACAGCAGTGTTCTGTCATCCCACACTGACCCCTGGTTCAGCAGTGCCACCCTCTTCTAGGTAAATAACTTGCTTGCTTTAAATTACACTTTAAAAAACCAAAAAGGCACCAGCTTACATGTAAGGGTTGTACAATCCACACAGTGTCAGCTTTGAAAATGGCACCGACCTATTTCAGTTCTTAAAAGAAAAAAGAGCAAAATAGCATCCTCTAAAAAATAAAAAATGAATAAAATCACTGGTTTACACATCTGCACCAGTGCAGTAGATTTACAAACAAACTTGTGAGACAGATTTTATTTCAAACTAAACCAGAAGTCTGATCCTGACAGTTCCCAAGTGCTCAGTGCTTCCCACTACAGCCGCCAGGAGTTGTAAAGCCTCAGTGTCCTTCAGGGCACACTCAAAGTGGCACCAGCAGAAAGTCCCTGAAAACAACAAGGGAGGAGGGGAGAAAGAGGATAGAGGAAGAGCAAACAACCCTGCAACCTTCAGAACGTCACTGTGAAGAGAATGAAACGTGACAACACAGAAGAGTAACATTGCTGCAACTGGGGTTCAGTGCCAACACTGCCAGACTCTCACTACAAAGCTTCAGCAGGTAAGACCCCTGTTTCATTCTGGGTATTCTATACAGAAACTCTGGGTTTCGTGGGTGCTTTGAGGTCTATGTGGCCATCAAAACATTTCTGAAGGGAGCAAAGAAAGTGAGCAATTTCTGTAGAGTGGGAGCTGCAAAGGATTTTACTTCCTTCTAAGTGTTTGTAATTAAAATTATTACATTTTAATGAAATTACATCTAAAAAGAAAACAATGTTATTTCTGGCTTAGTCCTCAGTGTTACAATGACTGGTGTCTGCCCCAGGTTCCAGCAGAGCTCTCTCCAGTTCAGTAGAAAAGCAAAGAAACACTAATTCCCTGAATGCAGAGTGAAAAAAAGTACAGAAGAAATAGCAGAGGATGGAGATGCCTCCAAACTGCAGTGACACATTCCTGCTCTCCTAGCCCCTGACATCACACACTGGCCTACTTCTGCCCCACTGGAGTTTCAGGAATAGCAACCAAGACATAAAATTGTCCCATTTAGCCTCGTACTGCACTCCCTGCAGGCTCAAACACACCGGTCTGAAGAGACAAGGTTGAGAGAGCAGACATGCCACCATCATCAAAGTGCGCTGGCACATAAACAATGAAGTTACAAAATGTACAGGGCCAAACCAAAAGTTTTTATTAGCAAACAAGTAAAGACTCATCATCACTGGTATTGATTTCAGGGAGGGGAGCAGAGGACTCTGACATTGGCACTTCCACAGAATGGCAACAAGCCTCGTGAACACCCAAAGGCTCCTCCCGGTATGAGTTAGGGCAACACTGGTTTTGTCCATCCACGTGGATATGAACATTCATAGGGCTGTCTGGGTAACCAGACTCCCACTTTTTTAAGGGTAACCTACATGGCTCTTCGCTCAGCGGATGACTTCCACTTAAACTACTGTCCTCTGGGCCAGTCCTCCTGGATGCTGACCCTCCATGGATCGTTTCTGTAACACTTTCAGACAAAGGATCTCTGAAAGCCTTTCCTGAATCCACTTTACTGGGCTGCTTAAGCTCTCTGTCAGAGTCAGCACTTAAAGGTTTATCGGCATGTCCAGCCTCGGGCTCTGCATGTGCTGCTGTGCAGGTACTGGGTGAGGCGCTGGAAGGCGACGGCTCCGCGGTTACAGTCTCTGGCTGCAGGCTGCTACACCCAGCTTCCTGTGGGCCCCTGGCCTGGCCATTTGCCTCTAGACAGGGTCCTTCTGGGGAAGCCGGGGGACTCTGAGAGGCCCCATCAGCACGGTGGAGGATGCCATCCCCCAGGGTAGTCTGTGCGGTGCGGGCGGGGGTGAGGAGGGGGATCTGCCCCCTGCCCCGCGGCCTGTGGAACAGTCTGTTCCAGAGCCTGCCCAAGCGCCGCCGGGACGAGCTGCGGCGGGACGAGTGGCGTCTCATCTGCCTCCTCATGGCTGTCCGGATGTTCTGCAGCACGGAGGCCTGTAACACAGTTGGAGCAGAGCGTCATTTCACACACACTCCGAAGACTTGCCCCACATCCCGTTCCCCCCACTAATATCTCCACTTGACCAGAGTTCTCAGGCTTGATCCCTGCGCTTCCTTGGGGAATGCGTAGAAATGTTTGTTTTCTAACAAACATCAAAGACAGAATCGCCTGTACCAAAAGACTCTCAAAGAATCATAGAATGGTTTGGGTTGGAAGGGACCTTGAAGATCATCTAGTCCTCCCACTAGACCAGGTTGGTCAATGCCCCATCCAACCTGGCTTTGGACACCTCCAGGGATGGGACATGCACAACTTCTCTCCCTTACAGTGTTTCCTTTGTGAGTTTAAGCTCTACCTGTCTGCCCAGGAAGGTACTTTTCCACTGGAGTAACAAACTACAAGTGTTTTATCACACTAGGAACTGTACCACAATTGGATAATTCTGACAGGGTACAGGAGTTCTTTGAGAACTCAGCAATTACAGAGAATGATTTAATGGCTTGCCACTGCAATGTATCTGCAACTGAAAAATAATCCCAGAATTTCCCAAACATACTGCTAGAGACCATTTTAGTTTCAGCTTGAAAAGCATTTCTTCTATTTACTTTCTGACCTTTCTCTCTGGTTCATCCTATCTTGATGTGCAGCAAAACAGGATGTGTTTATCTCACTGCTGTTCCCTAGCAAACACATTTAATATGCTCAAAACTACCCACAGCACCAAGATGTGTCACTGTGGTCTTTCAGCTCCATGTAACACACACACATTTTTATATTACTTCCGTATAATTGGCAAAGCCACAACTGAAATACAGTTCCAGATTGATTCTACGGAATTTATAGAGTAGTTTGGCTGCTGAAATGTTCACTGGCACTTGTGTCTGCATACTTGTGATGCGTTGTACACAGGGAAGTCTTCGACTGGGGGGATGAGTCCTTGCGCAATCAGCTGTCCGTAGGAAGGTGGAGCTTCCCTCCGCACAAACTCTGCCTCCAGTCGTGTCATCTGGGTCTCAAACGCTCTGGAAACAGAACCAGAGAGAAAACGAGGAAGAGAAGGAACAGTCAGTTTATCCAGCCTCCCTCATTGTTAAAGTACAAAAGCACTGCCAAGAGGTTCATGCTAGCAGCAAACCCTCAAACCTTCGACTAAGCTCCATGAAAATCTTACCAGGATGCGAAAATAAACAAGAGGACAGAGAGTACAGGGTACAAGCACCCGTGAATCACATCAACAAACTCCCTGGTGCAGTCTCAGGTTGCACTCTGTGGCAGTGAAAGTTTTTTCAGTTGTCCAGTAACTTGTCCAGCAAGGGCCCATTGTTGAAAAGCCAACACTAAGAACTGGGAACAGTCACACAGGAGGGGCAGCCTGTAGCTGCAGCGAGCCCTGGCTGTCCCATCACAACAGAGGCACTGAGGTTCCCAACCCAGCACAGTGGCTGTTTTCCAGCTCCTTCATCGTGCACTTCTGCTCAGGAGAGAATGTAAGCACACTGCGTAACACACAAACAGTGCCAGCAGCAGGGCAGAGCTGGTGCCCAGGACAGGAGATGGGAACCAGAAGGTTCCTTACCACTCTCTCAGAGAGGGCAGACCCACACCCACACAGACATCAAACACAGGCAAAGAAACACACACTGCATATACAGCAAGGCATGTAGGACCAGGGAAAGGGGCACGGCTTACACCACAGACTGCTGCCCACAACAGGCCCCAGCACTGCGGGACATCATCACTTTTAGCAGAACTGAGGACTAAGGAGGGGAGGGATTAGAGGTTGTTCAGTTCAGATTCAGTGAAGACTTGAGTGTGGCAGTTCAACATTCACATTTTAGTAGGGGCGAGGAGTTTGTTGCAAGGAGAGAAGGAAGAGGAAATTGCTTAAGATAGATTAAGTTAGATACAGATTCTACCATGCTGTACAATAAATGTGTCTTTCTCATCGATCACAGAAGAGCTGACACTCTCCTCACTACTTCTGAAAATCTTAATACCCTTCTCTAAGCCTAATGCAGTGACTGCTACTTAGCTGTCATCAAGTCCTTGGATTTGATTTCACAGTTATTTTGCAAATTCTCTGGTTAGCAATCAACTTTTTTCTCCTTTTACCAAAATGGAAGAAACCACTACAGCTATGGAAGCATCACCAAAGCAAGATGCTTACCTGTATTCCCTGGTCCTCAGAGAATACAATTTAAATGCACAACCCAGTGCTATCACCAGCAGCAAGCCACACACGAGACTGCCAATCAGAGCAGCTGTGATGACCTTCCTGGGAACAATCACCAGGCAGTTGTGTTCATCACTTCCATCCTGGCAGTCCTCTTGGCCGTCACAGCGCCAAGTCTCAAAGATGCACAGATTTGTCCCACAGTGGAAGTTTCCTGGCTGGCAAGTAAAGCAGTTTTTTTCATCTGAGCCATCTGGACAGTTCTTCTGGTTATTACAGCGGTCAAGTATGGAGTAACAAAGCCCACTGTTTCCTTCACAAGGGTATTCGTTCTTCTGGCAGGCAGGGCAGTTCTCCTCATCCTTGCCATTTGGGCAGTGCCACCAGCCATCACAGTGCTGCTTATCCGTGAAACATTCCTCGTCGCTCCCACAGGGGTGCTCCCAAGGCAGGCAATAGCCTTTCACCTGGTAGGTGGCATTGAAGCCATGGCCGGTGCTCTTGGAGCGGGCGTGGTACGAGACAGTGAGCTGGCCCTTGGATGACTCCACACTCACCGAGTGCCTGTTGTTGTGGTGGGAAAACGTCTGCATGAGCTTATCCCCTCTCTCCCCGATGCCATCATACACCTTCACGTAGTCGTTGTAGCCCAGCTGCAAATCCAGCTGCAGCAGAACGTGCCGGTTGTCCTGCGTGTCCACGTACCACGTGCAGCGAAGGTCTGACCTGCTGTGGTCGGCGCGGAAGAAGTCCGGGGAGGCAAAAGAGCCATAAAAATTATCCAGCCTTTTGCCACAGGAAAGATCAGGGCAGTTGTCTTCGTCCGAGCCATCACTGCAGTCCTTGACTGAGTTACACCTCAGCTCGTTCACCAAGCACTTGGTGGAGTGGGCGGCGCTGCACTGGAACGTTCCTGAGGGGCAGATGCTGGAGGGAGGGTCTGTTGGAGGGACAGTGCAGTTTCTCTCGTCCGAGTTATCACCACACTCATCCATGGAATTACACTTCCAAGTACTGGGAATACACTTCCCATTTGCACAACGGAATTCATCCGACTGGCACACAGCCTGACCTATCTTTCCTGTGAAAGAGGACGAGAAGAAAGAAGTCAGGATCAAAACTTTTGGAACTATCTGATGGGATCTTTTAATGTCTACTGCCCTGCATGCCACAAGTCAGTCAGTCAAGCCAGCACACTTCAGGAACACTGCTTAAAAGCCCAGTGCAAATAATATTAGTGTTACCATGCTAACACTTTACAGTCATCAAGACTGGCCCAAGACTCCTGTCAAAAAAAAAAAACAACTACCATCTTCAAGTTTTGCCAGAGAGAGTATAAGTGAAGGCAAAAAGCCTGTAACATTTTACCTCTAATATAAGAAAGGCGAAATCCCTGAGCCTGTCCTGAGCTTGATGCATCTGAGTGAAAAAATATCCAAACATGGTCCCTCGCAGAGATGAAAGACGGAGGAATGGAAGATCCACACACTTTGTACTCCTCCCTCTTGGAAGATGGGCCAATCATCAACCAGTCCACTGCACACTTCTGAGACTCTTCCAAGTCAAAGTTCTTAAAACTGTTAGGAACAACAAAAAAAAAATACAAGTTGCAAGTAGGATATGCATCTGGAACAAAGTCAAACAGAAAAAAACAACTCTAACAGTTGACTTCCTGTGCCAAGCAGTGCTGACATAAAGACAGCACATTCAAAAACAGTGAAATATCTACAGCACCTTGAGTATACAGAAACAAAGTGCACCCCCCCATTTGGAAAAGCACCCACCTCCCAGGCATAAACATCATGCCAAGTAGCTCCAAAAGTGAGAGTGATTCCTCTTTTACTCAATCCTTAACCAAGACTGTTTCCTAAAATACATATATGAGGAAAAGCAAAACTCCAGAATATATTAAAACAGAAGGTAGATTAATTTCAGCAGTTGTTTCCAACCTTTAAAGCTGTGAAAATAGGGATGACAGGCGTAACTGCTGTACTGGAAAGAAAAAAAAAAAAGGAAGAGTACAAAGAACCCTAAAGGGATAAGTACCAGAGGCACAAATCCACTCTTCAAGCTATGGACAGACATGGAGAGATCAAGAAGAGAACAGGGGTGGAGATGGAACTTAAAATCTAACACTATTATTTTTTAATTCAAAGGCTAAAATATTCCCTTTCTGGGAATGCAAATGCAGAGCAAACAACACCTTTCACGGTCAGATTTCCATCCCTTCTGCTGACCAAAGCCCGGTGATTTTTCAGTAGTAGCTCTTCCAGCGCAAAGAGGTGCCCTGGTTGTTTGCAGAACCCTGAACACAACCAGACAATACTCCCTTAACCTGTGGCTCAGGGACCATACGTGGTATTTGTCCTCTGATCAAACAGACTGAATTTGCATTCAGTAATCTGCAATGGCAATAGCAGATTGCACAGAGGAGCACACTCATTAGGAAAGGGCAGAATCGTGGTCCTCTTTCATGTCCTCTTTCAGCCACACAAAATGTACTTGGTGGAAGTTTGTGTTCCATGCAAATACCTGGACAGGATTTGCAGAAAGGCTGACGAGCTGCTGTGAAAAACAGACCTCCCTCCACAAAGGACATTTCACAAACAGAAAAGACAAAGTCTTTGAGAAAGATAAATGGAAAGGTAATTTTCTGATATCACTGTGTATTTATAAAAGGCTGTCATTGCCTGCCAGATCCTGCCCTTTGAAGGTGAAAGGGAAAGAACAGCAGCTACCTAAACTAGCCAATTTATTGAAGCAGGAGACCCAGCCTACAGCACCTGTAGGTTGTGCCAAGCACTTCAGCTTAATAACCCTCAAAAACAGTTATCAGCAAGAGCAAAGAAGTAAGGGAGCACTGAAAGTGTTAAATTAATATGGAAATTAAGAGATGTCCAACAACAGAAGTGCAGGCAAGGACAATCCACCCAGAAATACATCTTTCCTCTTGTCTAACTCTTTTTCTCCCACCATGGTCTGTGTGCCGTCCCAGCTGGGAAGAAATATTCCCACAGCACTTAATTCTTTGCTGTAAGCAATCTCATCAAGTTTCTGAAACCAGCGTATTTTGCAAGGAAGTTTTAGACGACTGTGCAGTCAGAATGAAAAGATTTAAGTACTCAGCCATGTGACGAGAAACTAAAGAGTATTTCTGTCACAGGTGTTCAGCAAAAACGTTTTTAATGACCAAGAAAGTGTATGAAAAGCACTGCAGCATGAACAGGAATTATACAGAGCATCAGGGAAACTAAAGGCACCCACGTCAAGCCTGTTACAGGAGATGTGAGGCAGCATCACTGAGCTACCACACTGCTTTTGCACTCTGAAATTCATGTTGGCATCAGACATCACCTAGGGTTTCTACTTGGAGGATTGTTTGTAGGGATTTCTTGTCACAAAGACATTTTGAAAAAAAGTTAGAAATACTTATCTGCTCAAGAACAAAAATTTTTAAGAAAAGGGAACAGTCATTAAAGAAATGGAAACTCAAAGCTGGGAAAGGGGGGGCTGGGAATGAGTAGAAAAACTTCTGCAATACAAACAAGATAATTTACTAAGTTTTTTGATCTCTTACTTCTGCAATTATTTTAGATGTACTAGGATCAACCTTAAAAATATAAACAAATCGTTCTCCTATCCTACCCAGTTCCCAGAGCTCCAGCTGGATCCCACAGCTACTGTTTTCCCCACTCTGCTGAAAAGAGCCACTTCTTTCTATCAAGTAAATAATTCACCCAGGGCAGAATTTGCCTATGTAATAAGCTGTCTATACCTTACACTAAAATACATTGCTTTCTAGGGGAAAAAAAGCAACAAAACAACAACAAAACAAAAAACCCAAAAAAAGTTTAACACTTTTAAGATTCACAAAGAGTACAGAAAAGTCAGCTACATGCACAGGCCTTGCTTACAAACTCTTTTGCAGATGACAGCAGTACCTCTCGAGTGTAATTAATATCTTTTACTTGCACCTTGAAAATTTAGTATTGTACATTACTAACAAACATCTTCTTTTTTTGGTTTATTATAAAAGATGTGGGGGAGGAAGAACCTTTAGTCCCACTCTGCAAAGCAGAAGACCAGGCATACAGAGGATAAGGGATTTTCCTGAGTGCCAGCTGTGGATCTGAAACAGATTCAGAGCAGAATCCCTCACTTCTCCACTAAAACAAATCCAAATTTGAGCCACAAATCCAGAAGAAAAGGGTGATGAGGCAGAATAAACTTGCAAGGAATACCATATTTAACAGATTGATGCCTCTCGGAGATGCACGAGCTACTGAAACAAAATACTTTGGCATTTGAACAGGGTCAATACAGAATATCCACAAGAACAAGCTCTTTTACAAAACCAAGGATATCTTAATCCCAAGTGCCCAGGAGTTTCAAACACCAAAGAATAAACACCATTTCTCTGAAATACATTCTAGATCCAATGCAAATAGATACCATAACAGTTATAACATGTCTTCTTCTAAGGGCAAAAGCAAAGTCAAAGGAACTATGTTCCACCTCATGCAAACTAATCAACAGATGTATTTTGAAATATAAATTTTCCTTTAATTAAAGCACTGTCACTTCACTCCAGCATCCTTTTAAGTTATACTGACCCCACTAGAAGCAAATTTTTCCTCATTTAAAGAAGAAAAAGACCAAAAGCATGATATATTTGAACGAGCCCTCACCACAAAAAACACTCCTTTGCAAGAAACTGCAAAACCACATGAACACATATGTGTGCACTTACAGACACGTACAGTTGATTTTCACTTCTGTGAAATTTTTCACTTTGTGCATTCGTGACAACAAGGTTTTGTGTCACAAGTTTGTGCCACACTACCCCAACATTAACTATACAACTGATTTATTTTAGCTAAGAGTCCTGAATGCTGCACTCAACCTCTGCTACTCCACTTCTTTCATCATCCGTAATTAGATCTAGTGCTGCTGCTGTTACAGTCTTCTGAAGAATAATTCAATTCTGCTACCCACAAAATAGAGCTCAGGGACATTTATTTATTCAGTTGAACTTTCTCAAACTGGAATGCAAATTTTTTCTATCAAAAGGATTAGCCCAGTGGTTGAATGAGTGATGGTATGCAGTGGAAATAAGGGACAAAGTCTTGTGCTTGTAGAATTATACAAACATCTTACAGTCTTTGGAAAAGTACTGAATGAAGTCTGTTCATCTGATTTTTCTTTCAATGGCATGATACTCAAAAAAAGGGTTACCTCCAACAGAACTCCAGAAGCTTACAGAAAATTACAGGGTCAGTCATTTATATCAGTTCTTGCCTATGTACTCAAATGAATTAACAGTAGCCTACAATGATATTGGCCCATTAACTGACGAGTATTTTTATGTTGCTTGGAAAGAACTCCATTAAACCAGATTATCACAAACACACATTAACAGTCTGTACATACAAGAAAAATGTGCTACCTGCAAAACTTAATGCTTAGCAGAGCTAAGCTTTTTGTCATTTGCACTGAAAGGAGCAGTAGCAGTTAGGAAAAAGAAGTACTTCTATAAATAGGGTAGGGAATTCTCTACACCCCTCATGCAGTTTAAGCATGAGTGACTAGAGATTAAAGCAAAAAGAAAAAAACCTATTCTTAATAACTGGAAAAGAGCAAACATGGGATGCAAAATCTGAATTAATGTAATTAGTAAATAAATGAAAAAGTAAATGTCCAATTTGGCCCTCCAAACTCACTTTAAAAATTGGAGAATAAACATTATGTAGTAGAGCACAGTCCCAAAACAAAACAGAACTAGCCAATTAAGCAAGAAAAGTTACTTCTATTTGCCAACTTCTCAGAGTGCAGACTGTGAACAACTGATGACTTAATTGGCTCATTAAAAATTTCTGCTTAACCACTGAAGCACAAGGATCTGAAAGTCAGGAAAGCTCTATTCTGCTCCCAGCTCCCAAGCACCAGCTAACTGCATAACCTCAGGCAGGAGACACTGGGACAGCTTCTTCAAAAGCTGAGCACATGCAGCTGAATGAAATAAGTGGCTGTTATAAGGTTTTTTCCAATTAATGTCAAGTACTGAAACCCTGTGAGTTTGGTAAATAGCCTATGAAACAGCCCCTTTAACTATCCACACAATTACAGACCAGCAAGCCTTTACATGACCAGCCCTCAGTTTTACTCAGAAACTGAAACCCAAATCACAGAATCACAGGTTGGAAAAGACCTCTGAGATCATCGAGTCCAACCTGTGACCCAACCCCACCCTGTCACCCAGCCCATGGCACTGATGTCACATCCAGTCTGTCCTTAAACACCTCCAGGGACGGGGACTCCACTCCCTTCCAATGGCTGAGCACTCTCTGTAAAGAACTTCTTCCCAATGTCCAACCTAAACCTCCCCTGGGGCAGCTCAAGGCTGTGCCCTCTTGTCCTAGAGCTGGTTCCTGGGAGAAGAGACCAACCTCCACCTGGCTACACCCTCCTGTCAGGTATCTGACAATTCCTTCTTCCAAAACCAATGTCATGAATCACTGAAGTGAAAGCCAATGAAGGTGATCCCCCACCTCAGTTAATAAGAAAGAGCTTGAGTGGTTCACTAAGCAAATTGCTTTTCAATACTCTCATCTTGAATTCTGAGCATGGGGAAGATTTTACTCTCACTCCCGTAAATTCCAATAATAAAATAATAAACTTATACTCTGCCTGCATCAGGGTTTATTACAACCATCAGCTAGCAGCAACTGCCAAACGAAAGTTATTTTGATCTTTTTCTCAGCTATGAGGAAACACACACCTATAAAGCCTGTAAAGGATGGTACAAAGGCAGTTACTGCATATGACATCTTTATCTGATCTTACAGGATTTTATGTGGTCCTCCGTGAAAACAGGAGTGAAAAGAGAGAAAATGGGTGGGAAAAATCAAGTAGTTTCCAAAACAATAAGTAAAAGACTGATTACCTGAATTTAAAGAGATACAATATAGTCCTGGAAAACAGTGGCTATAGACTTGTTCCCAGGTGTCAACAGACACACAGACTTGGAAAAAAGGATTGAAATGTGCGTAATAGAGAGGTATAAGCATAAAGAACACGGAT
This sequence comes from Pseudotriccus pelzelni, assembly GCA_035584735.1. NCBI lineage: Eukaryota > Metazoa > Chordata > Aves > Passeriformes > Tyrannidae > Pseudotriccus > Pseudotriccus pelzelni. The sequence goes on from JAWMRA010000020.1 coordinate 2,722,444, forward strand.
TTCCTGTTTGTGGGAAATGTCCCTCAAGGAATCCTAAAAAATAAACTATAAAGCAAAACAATAAGCATGGAAATGGGAGGATAGGAAGAAAACAAATACACACACATGAAAGACAGGCATTAAGAGAAAGCTTCTAAAGGACATGCCCACAGGAGCCAGCACCTTCCATCCACGTGTGGATCTGGGCACTGTTCTGCTGAAAGCTGCTGAATAATAGGTTTATAAAAAATGACCACTGACTGCAAATGGTTTAGAAATTAAAAATACTTTCCATTGCCATTTTATCCCTTAATGACTCCTGCTGTATCTCATTTTATATATATATATCTCCCTTATATAACACTGCTGTCTTACTGTCAATAAGAACTCAAGATCAAAGGAAATGCATTCAGACTAACACAACACAAAGGAGATGGGTTTTTTTGGATCCTTTCAAAATCCACATGTTAGAGTAAGAACTGTGTTTGATTTTCCTAGGAAAATTCAAAAAGCTACTCTTATGTCCTTACCAACACCCTGTCAGGACAAGAAGCACACTCAGCTACAGAGGAAAATTGTTTGTATCTGAAGCCTCTTAGCTTGCCTATGTCACATTAGCCTGGGCAAGTCAGCTGCTTCTTTCACGTCCTTGGCATCACAAGGGCTACAGCCTTGTAAAGAAACCCTCAGATGCTGCAACATTTTGAATTTCAGACACTGCAGTGAGTCATCCCAAGAACATTTATAGTCAGAAACGTAACACCCCAACACTGCTCCCCGGGATGTAAACACATCGCTCCCATTGTTTGCATGGGCAGAGGAGGGCAGGATATGGATGTGTATTCAGTGACAGAAAACAAACCCATTAAGGAGAAATCTTTCAAATCGTATTGCTGTGCACACATCTCAACTGTATAAACATTATTACCAGTTTCTGCACCTCACTTTCCTTTACTTCCTCAGCCTCTGCTACACTCACACTTGCAGAAGAGAGCCCTAATTCTAACGGGGAGCTCTGAGACGCTGTCACAGCGTAAACTGCAGCATTATTCTCCAGAGCCAAGTCCTGTGCCTCATTTGCATGCTTTCTCAAAGTTTCCAGCAATCTCTGCTTTGAAACAAATTCCCCAAGTCCAATGCAATGTAATGGGGTTTAAAAGCCTGTTTCTATTTATGGATCTCAAAGGCTGGCAGGTACCTACTTCATTACTTTTGATGAGTAGTTCCTATTTTGAACTACGGATGGTGGAGCCCTCCTATTATTCCATCTGTGGCAGATTTGTTTTTAATTGCTGAGCATCTGCAGTTGAAGAGGTTTGCAGTCCTTTTAAGCAGCTGAGCAAAGAATGAGCAGATGGTGTCAAATACAACAGTACCAAAAACAAAAAAACCCCACCCTTTCCTAGGGTTTGGGGTTTTTTTCTAAAGTAAGAAATTCTTGGTTTGAGGATTCTACAATTAGCCCAGAGAAATTAAGTACATTCACAGTATGCTCATATTATAGCCTAAAGACTCTTAACAAACCATTTGTAGTATATTTTAGCCTTTATTGAATAGTATTTTTCTAGAATTGAGCTGAAATTGTGCCACAAATTATTTAATTTGTTAGAAATAAATATTAAGCAGAAAAGCAAGTGTCTTTTGGTTAACAAGTAACAATAAGCAGTAAGTATCTTTGACTATTTATTAAATATAGCACCAAGACGTTAGAGAAAAAGCCATTTTTGCTGTAAGAATTTTACAAATCCCACTGGGGCTGTTCCAGGTTTTATAGCCTTCACCTATTCCTATTTGCAAGTGATGAAGAGAAAGAGGGCTATTTAATGTGAGTAAATATATCACTGTTTCCCACCCCCTCATCTACCAGATGTATATGAAATCTCACTCAGGCATTGTGAAGATAAATATATTAAAACACTACAGGTGACTTGTATAATAATGGATGTCAGAAGTAGCCTACAGAGACAAGACAGAAGGAAACACTTCTAAAATGAGAGAGGTGCCCAAGCTGTAATCATGTTCCAGTGTAATCAGCTTTGACCACCCAGCAGCTCTGACAGACAACCTCACACTGGAATATCAGGGAAGAACTCACATTTTCTTTCACTTCAGCAAAGCAACTCTTTACCTCCAGGGAATATCAAGCCATACCTAATTGTTATCATGTCTCCATGATCTCCTTGAATGTACCAGCTGCAGTTTATGGCTGGAGGATAGTTCAATGGCCAGGAAGGACTATAGATGACTCCCCGTCTCTCTGTGTGCTGTTCCAGTTCTCCACTGCAAGCAGCTGTTAATAAGGGGGGAAAAAATAATACTGTTAATGCTTTGCCTAATCAACAACTCACATCAGCTACAAGAGCTTTCAGCAGTTTCTGGGGATTGCAGGCAAATGAGAGTCAACAGTTTTATCCTCTCACTGCTTTCTTCCCTGCCCTGGTTTTTAATTAAGACACCCGCACCAAGTGTAGGTAACACAACCTGCACTTCAATGCAGGACTAATCAATAACTCTGTATAAATCTACCAAAGGCTACAATCAATATTACTGCATGATCTGCCAAGAAAACCTTCTTAGCAGCTCCCCAAAGCCTGGGTAGGTCACCCAGCAGCTGAAGGAGATTCATATTCACTGTAAAGTAGCTAGAAACTCATTTTGTTGTAACCTGTTCCTGGACATGTTGTTTATTCCTCTATCCCTATGACAGACCTGCAGAGTTTGTAATGGTTAAAAAAATACCACCTCCCACCTCCTCAAAAAAAAAGTAAATTGGAGTCTGATGTTTAATGTTTTTATTAAACATTACTAAAGTACTCTAAATTCCTTCTGAACTCACAGAGATGGGAGAAATTTTCCAGACAGGGAGACAACCAAACAGGGCTAAGTAAAGCTCAGCATTTTCAAAGCACTTTCAGTTCTTCCAATGGAAACCAGCAGGTTACATCAAATACTTATAATTTGTAATTAAGCAATTCAAAAATGAAAGCAAAACATTCCAAGGAAAATTTGGAAAGCTGTTGTGATGGGAAAACATACTTTTAGCAGGCTACAAGAGGGGAAATTCTCTGTAATGCAATAGCTATTCTTAACATTCTCCAAAAATATTTTTTAGACTATTTTTAAAACAAATTACTATCTAGGCCATGACTTGTGGGTTGCAGCCAAATAATCCAGTTTTTGACAGAAGCTGACATTTTTGCAGCTGAAAAAGGTAGCAAAGGAAAAAGATCAGTTTCCTCATACATCGTCCCCCCCCCCCAAATAAACTGCGTTATAAATGACAGGTTTGCAGTGGTGCTTGAAATCCAGTCACATAAAGACATCATTTTCAATTCCCAGCTGGGATCAGATTTAGCTGCACTGGAGGGATGGAGGGAAGGAATGCCTGCAAAGCTGCCTGGCTGCAGCCAAGTCAGGTGGCAGGGCTGCCTGCAGAGCTCCTGGCTGCCACTGAGGCTGGGCTGCAGCACATCCCCCCCAGGAAACCTGGGCCTGGCACTACCCTGTTTGTTCACAGCAAGCACTTTGGAAGTGAGAACCACGGGGATATAAAAAGCATGAGATAACTTACCTGAGGCAAAACATTTTTTAAAAAAGCCATTATTTTTATTCTCTGAGTAGGGCATTCCGCTGAAACATATGCATATAATTCCTGCCAGTTTCAAAGGCCACAAAAGCATACAGAATACATAAATACAGGAAAACATCTGTTTTCCAAACAAATATTTTGCAATAATGCAGTTACAAAAACAGGAATGTTTTTGTTGTCACAGAGAGGCTCCACTCTAGATGCTGGAAAACTCTGAGATGCAGATGCAATTACAGAATTATAAAAGCAAATGTAAGATCCACAGGACTTTTCAACTCCAGTTCTCGGTGTTTTTAGGTCTATAAAAGTGCCCCTCCACATACTTGTTACTGCATCAACATATCACAGCAGCAGAAGAGGACATAGAGAACCACATGAAGGAGCTTGAAAGGCTGCATTTCATCACTGCCAGGTTACTAAAACTCCAAAAGGGGAAAGAAACAGGATGCACAAAGTGAAATAGCAAATTCACCAGACAGAGCTTCCAGCAACAGCTCTGCAAATATTTCTGTTGCCCTCGGACCAAATACTGTTCTGGATTAATATCCCTTATCTATGGCATATCATTAGAACAGAATCACAATTGCACAAAGCCTATTTTAGGTCCGTTCTGAGGAGGTGCCATTGACAGACTGGTGGTTCCACATGAGCACCCCCAGTCATGCACTCCTCAGTGCAGTTAAGCACAGCTATTACTCTCACAAATACCTGTTTCGCAGTTTTAGGAAGTAATTACAAAGATCCCGAGCAATAGTTATCTGAAGGATCCCGGGTTTTTTCGAAGTGACACAGAAGTAGCATTTTTAATTTTGCAATAATGTCCAGTTTCCTAATGTGTCAGCAGAGGAACTGCTGTAACGTCCCAGTTCAGGTTTTCAGTGAGGAACACTTTCTTATTAGCACTGCACATCTGATACAAATGTGGGACGTGGAAAGAACCAGCACCAAAAGAAACCGATTTTTCCTTTTACCAGTAGAACTGTGGCTGTGAAAGTCTCAGGACATAGCAAGGTAAGGGCTGCACTGACACGATGCCGTTTTGGGCAGGTCACCTGACAAGGGCTATTGTTGCCCAATGCTTTACCTCTCTGATGCACAACAAGCGTTCCAGACTTGCCCTACTCAAAATCAATAGGCTTTGCTCTTGCAAAGGGTCCTGATTTGAATGGACCACTAACCTGAATTCATATTGCCAATACTTAATTACACTATTTTAAGGATATGTCCACAGTCCCCTAAACCTGTTTGAACAAACTGGGGACACACACACCCCCAGCTCCCAAAACCACTATAGTGATTACCCAAACCTCACTTAATTGCCTTGTTTTAGCTCCTTCCTAACCAGTCACTGCCTCCCTACTCCTCGTGCACCAACAAGGTGAAGTACCGAAGTGCTGCTTTCAGAGGCTCTTCTTTCACCTACATAATTTTGCAAACTAAACACGGCCTTCGGTGCTGGCAACAGAACAGTAAAACCACACCAGGGCACAATTTTATACTCTTGGGGCTTCAGTAACAAAAAACCGGCCTCACTTCCCTCCTCAGCCCCTGGCCACGAAGTCTGCAGAATCACACAGGCCCAAGTACTGTGTTATTAAGCTGGGCTTAAGCATGACAGTGTGATTTCCTTAAAGAAAATAAACAAAATCCTGTTCAAATTGCCCAGACATCTAAAGGAAAGGGAAGTCCCTAAATAGAAAGGCACGGTCCTGGATTCTGAAGGTCTTATCATCGGTGACAACACACAAGAATAGCAGTGATAACACTTTTTCAACCATTGTTCTGTGCCCTCTGCAGCCTCTCTGCACAAACCCAGAAGAAAAGTAAGCCCCCAGCTTACTAAAAGCTCCAAACTGTCAAGTTTTCCACATTTAGCACTACTGGAGAAACAAAAAATAATACCAATCCCTGGACTGGCAAACCAATCCACCAAAAATCCTACTGAGATGGTGCTTTTAAAGAAAAGATAAATCCTGGGGACAGACAATAATAAATCTTTCATAAATTAAAAACAACAACAACAACAACAAAAACAACCAACCAAACAAACAAAAAACCCCCCAAACTTTAAACAAATGCCAGAAGAGATTTGAGTTCAGAGAGTTTCTGTCAAGCGGGCATAAATCTTATTGAGGCTCTTTCTGTAATAATTAAATTAATTTCTTCTACTGTGAACAGCAGCAGATTCCCTCTCCAGTTAAATATGGCACAAATACATGTAATAAAGTTTCCAGAAATTTTACATGAATAATATTACTCCTATTTTTGCAGGAGCACCTGTAACAAAACAGACACCAAAGGACAGTGCTGAGAGCACTATGCTGTGCAGGGCTAAATGTTCAGATAAGCCCAGCAGAAAACAAATCCTGCAGCTTCACACTCTTCTGCCAACTGTACCATTCTAACCTGCCATTCCCCAATACACAGGTGAGAGAAGCCACACATCGATCACTCCATTTCAATGACCTTTTCAGAAGACAAGGTAACTCCAAACTGTATGAAGGCAAGAAAGCATGAAGGCTACAGTACTCTGAGTTTTCAGCATACTTGAAAGAATAAAAGCCAGATGTTACAACTCTGTTTCTAGCAAAAAAATCAGCACTAGAAAGCAGCAGAGCCAACTGGATGAAGCATTACATATTTCAGGCCAAGGCAGTATCACCAGTCTAGGCCAGCCACTGTATAATTACTTGGTTTACACTTTGTAAACTCATATATCATACAGCCAACAGATGCCAAACTCCATCAAAAGCCAAAGAACCATTCAGACAGAACAGATCATCACACAGATGACATTCTGCATTTTTTCCAATGCAAGAATGGAAAATACTGTGCAGCAAACAACACATGTCCTACATGGCTTATCCACACTTCCTCTAAGCCGAATTTAAGGAAGTTACCTAATCATAAAATCACCACCTTCTGATCTAAACCTTCTTAATCAATCTACCTCCGTAGAATTATTTTTGTGTTTCCCCATATCCTTTCCTACTATTTCCCTTATTTGGCTTTTTTAATTAATTAATGAAGTTGCAGCCTCTTTGGGCACAAAGTGAGCCTACACACTGTGCCTGTGGATTGACAGGCACAAGAGGGCCCTTATCACCAACAGGACCCTGACTGCAGTGCTCCCATAATGTCAGTAAGTCACAGAACTGTCACAGAGAAGGAAATTACACCAAGTGCTGTGATTCTGGTTGAATTCCCACTTCAATATTCATAAGACTTTTTTAATATTCTTGTTTTAGCTCCCCCAGGAATGGGCCACGATCCCTGGCCCCAGACACATCTTCTAAACAGTTTTCCCCTGAACGTATCAACATGTACAATTTTTTTCTAGCACAGGGACACTGCTGGAGCCTATAATCCCAGGAGGATCTAAAAGTCTTAAACTTCCTAAATTGTCATTGTTAGTTTCTCTCAGACAAAGGTCATACTGTTTCACTGAAAGATCTCTTTGTGTGGGGAAGAGACAGTAACAGCTCCAAAGAACAGTAAATACAAACAGGAAAAGTATGTCTTACCTAGTGAGGTAACAGCACTTTCGATTTTCCCAGTCAGGAAGAGATTCACTGTGTAGAGACAGAAAAATAATGTTCAGACAGGTTCCAGTGGCACAGGGTGGCAGTCAGTAGTTAACCATTCCTAGGTGTTTGCTGAGGTGTTAACTGAAATGCATAGCAGTTTTCCAACAAGAACTCTGCTCCTCTACACAAGTAAATCATGTAATCAACTATTATTCTTCATTGTAGCTAAAAAAAAAGTCAACACACAATGCTAGTTTAGTATCAGTCAAACATGCTGCCAAAAGAAACAACTGTCAATCTACTCTAAATTGTCTTCCTTGGGATTATTTTTTAAATTGGGGAAGACAAGAATACTTCCACTAAAACATTCATCATCCCAGCTGGTGACTTTACCTGCTTAACTGCTGGAAAATAACCAATGACATTATTATCTTTAAATACATTTTCTCCCCTGAATATAGCAAAGTTTGTTCCTCTCAGGTAAATGTCACCTTAAAAACCAACTGTTAAAGTTAACATGATTGCCTTGCCTAAGCAAAAGCAATGAAGTTTTCAGAAAGCTCTACTAGCACAGCCAGTATGAGGCAGTACTTGCAATACATACCCGACTTGCAAATTAATTTCCAAAGACTCTTCACTTACTCAAAAGTCTCCCCCCACAGTGTATACCAGTGGAGGGATCTGGTGAGAGTAGTTATTGCCAAAAAAAAAAATAAATTGTCCCGTGTGATTTTTACTCCAGAAGTCATCACTAATATGTACTTCTGTTTTAGTTTCCCCATACATTCTTTAAGGTACCTCTCTAGCAATTACAGCCTGTTCCGCAAATCGCTCTCATTTCAGTGGTAATCTGTACTCTATAAAGAGAGCCTATTAATGAAGTAACAAATGTTTAAAAGAATTAGAAAGGTTTAAAAGGTTACCAAAAGACTGAATTGACAACATCCCAGCCCAAGCACTCGCTCTGGCTTTATTTTGCATGTGTTAAGTCCTAAATATTTTAACAGTCGACCTGTTTCCAAACATTTAGTAAAAATCAACAACATAAGAGAGGAAGAGAAGCTGTCTGTGTTTCCAATAGTCACTTCGGAAGCAGAAGACAATTAACACTATTTATGTCTCAGAGTGTGGGCCCCCATTGTCTCCTCCACTGTCCAAACACATCACAAAACAATGAGCCTTGCCCCACCACCTTCTGGAATAACTTACACCAGCAGAAGAGGAAGAAAAGTACCGACCACTAAAGAGGTGGAAATAAAGAAGCTGAGAATGATCCCCTGGCTTGCCAGTCCTGGTTTCAGTTTGTGGTGGATCTGAACTACCACCACACTGCAGCAGTCCAGGTGCTGACAGCTGTCCTCCCCTGACTTCCACCTGGCTGTCCACAGCCTGGATTTCCTCCTTCCTGAAGCCAGAGCTTTTTGCAGACAGCGATTTTGGGAGGTGCACAGACTGCTACAGACCTCAGGCTGAGGCCAGGCCCAGCAGAACAGAGAGAATGACTGCTGTCACTTGTCACAGAAGTCTTCAGGGCACTGCCACAGGAGCAAGGGCAGCGACCTCTCCCTCCTTCTAAGTGTCGTGGTCCTAAGAGCTTTCAGGAGCACACAGAGGAGGGCAACTAAATGGCAGTATACGTATGCTATGGCCTGAGAGGAAACACCCCTGAGCCACAGATTTGTGTTTAAAGCATTAACATGATGTCCAGAAGACCTCAACAGCAGTGATTTTATGACACAATTAATGCCCAGTAACATTTGCCTCTGATAATGACAATGTAACTATTTCCTGTGTTTCACAGCCCTGGCTCGCTCCCACAGGTCAGTAAAGCCTACCTAGGAGCAACACTACCATCCTGTCCCAGGAAACAGCACGGCTGTGTTAACTTCTGCTCTGTGGAGCAGCGCATCTGTGTCTGACGAGCCCCGAATCACAGCAACAACAGCAGCACAACCTTTCCTCGCACGGTTTTAAAGCACGGCTATTTCGGTAACCATAGTGATACAGTCATAAGGACTGAGAAGAAATTAATCAGTGGTTAAGTCGCAAATTTATATTCATGAGAACTAAAATATTTTGCCTTGCTCCAAAGAAAGTACACGAGTACACTCTGCATAACCATTATCACCACCACTGAAAGGAGTGCCTGAAGGCACATTGAAAAGTCTGGGTCTGTACTACCATCCTACAATCTTTCTTCATGTTTCACACCTGAATCCTCCCAAAAGCCACAAGAGGGCACGGGCTCTAAAGCAGAGGTTCCCTGGCACAGCTGATGAGGGGTCCTTATGCCCTTTAAATGGAAATAAGTGGGTTAAAGACATGGGGCACGACAGAGCAGAGTTACCCAACTCAGAGCTGTTACTGGCGACTGCGAAACAGAAAGCCCTAGTTTACTGCCAGAAATACAGTTATAGGCAGCTCTCCACACCAGACCTGGCACACACCCAAAACAGAGAAGCCCAAAAATGTACTCTTTTACCTCTGCAAACGCAAAACTTCTATTGGCTGCAGTTGCAAGTTCTTTGCTCTCATTTTCAAACCCTTTCATAGTAAGAAGTCAGTAGTCAAGAACAGCTCTTTACGTTTCACATCAGGTACCTTCCCCAGCTACTGAATAAGCTTACAGTTTGCACTATGTGTTTTGCTCACTCTCGGTTTCACTCCAGACCATCAAATCAAACCACAAGAGCGCTGTAAACCAGCATTTTCTGAAGCACTCAGCTCTCAAAACTGTTACAGGCTCAAAAGAAAGAACAGCCATTCCCTGCTGGTTTTCTTGTCTCTTGTCAAACTAAAACCCTGTCAAAATAAAAACAGCTGAGAGACTAAAGTATATTAGAAAGTTTTTCTTAACTGTTGGGAAGTTATGGGAAAGCCAGAAAAAAAACAGAAGTGGTTCAGTTGCCTTGAACTCCCTGTAGGAAACTTCCTGTGCCAATCATCTGGATTGCTAAGCAATTCTCAGAGTTTCAGGGTTTCAGCTGGGAAAGCGGTTTATTTAGATCAAAAGGGAAAATCTACATCTTGGCACCTCCGAACCAAATGATAGCTACCAGGCTTTTCCCACAGCCAGAAGGACAGACATCAGCTTTGCTGATCTGATTCCTTTCTATGCAGGAAACTTTCTATGCCCTCCAGAATTTCTCAAGAGTGATAAACAAAACGGCCTCACAACAGAGGAGTTGAAACAAACCCAATTCCAGCCTTGGGAGCAGCAGCTTACAGACAAGATCACACAGCAATGGTCAGTGGCACTGCACTGATACAGACACCAAACACTCACACACGGGCTATGAGGAAACAAAAAGTAAAAGAAAAGAACGGCAAAAAGGAAGAACCAAAAACAAACATGAAAGGAAAGGATACACAAGCAGGAAGTAAAATACAAAAATAGTTAACGTGGCAGCATTATATTCTTAGGGATTTACTGAAGCAGAATACCTTACAAGCTTCCTACCTCTCGTGTTTCTCAACTTCCACTACTGTCAGTTGTGCAAGGAATAGGAATAAAACATTCCAGCTGAAAAGAAGAGCCAGACAGTGAAATTCTGGAAGTCATAGAAAGCAGAAATCTACTAAACTTTCAACCTGGCATCACCCACACCTAACTACAAGAAGTGTTTTCATTTCAACTCTGAAGTTTACATAATCTTTATTATCTTGTTAGTCATTTTAATAATAACTGTGCTATTTCTGTTCAATAGCAAAAGCTTTAACAACAATAAATAATAAATAAATAACAAAAACAAATGTCTGACTGGGCCATAAAAAAAAACAAAGCCACAAAACAACACCCACAGGAACCTCAAGAAATTCAGCGACATGGTGGAAACTTGTATCTTCTTCTAACTTTAAATAAACAAAGCAGCAGACATTATCCTCACGCTGTGCACATCTCTGAAATCCCTTTAAGACTCTTAAAAAAAAAAGCACTAGCTACAAAGGATGTTGAAACAGTTTTAGAAATTCGCTAGCTTTTAATGTCGTACTTATGCTAATTAAAATAGATACATTTGAAGTAACCAGAGCAACTTTTAAACTTCTTCTTCCTACATTTCTCCAGGCAAGCACTGATGTTAACGAAACGCTTCGACAAAAACAGAACAAAGCAGCCTGGCCACGGATATACCCACTTCTGATCGTTTATGTAATAAATAGTAACTGCCTCTCAGGATTAGTAAAAATGAACTCTAATCCACGTTACCAGCAAGTAGATGTGGATGAAGGAGCTACGACAGTTGGCCGTGTAAGTGTGAGGAGGGCTCGGTGCAGCCCCAGTGACCCACCAGAACCCCTGGGCAGGGCTCAGGAAGGGGGCAGCTTTAATAACTCCTAATTTCTCCGTGTCCCTGTGAACACAAGCGGGGCCTGTCTCGTTCCAGCCAGAGGCGCCAGCGCTGCAGCCCGACAAAAACCACCCCCCGACAGACGGTGCTGACAGACCGGGACGCAGCATCACGGCTCACCGCGCTGCCATAACTTAACACCTGCTGCGAGGCAGCGCGGAGAGCATCGCTCCGAGCGGGAGGAGGGGAGGGAGCAGAGCATGGCAGGGAAACGGGAGGGGAGAAAGTGTTTCTCCAGAGCAGCGCGGGGCAGTCCCTCGGCGAGCCTCGCACGGGCTCACGGCGCGGGCAGACACCGGCATCAACTTTGTTGGGTTTTTTTCCTAGCGCTGCGCGGGGTCACGGCAGCGGCTCCCGAGCCAAGGGCAGGGCGCTTGGCTCCGCAGCGCCGCGGCTGCCTCGGGGACCCGGAGCAGAGCGAAGGAGGGGGCTGTGCCGCGCCGTGCCCCCCGCGCCCGGGCACTGCCCGAGGGCACGACGGGCCCCGCAGCACCCCGGGGTGGCCGGACCTGCCCCGGCGGCGGGAGCGGCCGGGCCGCGCTCCCCCCGTCCCTCACTCACCCAGGCAGATGGCGGTGAGCGGCGCCAGCGCGCCCTGCCGGAGCTCCGCGGCCGCTGCCTTCTCCATGGCGGGTCGCCGCCGCCTGCCCTTCAGCGCGGGGGGGGGCGCGGCGGCTCCGCCGGGCCGGGATCACACCGAGCCGCGGGCGGCCCGCGGGGCCGGCAGCGGGGCCGGCGGTGCCCGGAGCGGCGGCAGCGCCAGCCCCGGCCCCAGCCCCAGCCCCAGCCCCAGCC
>JAWMRA010000020.1:2734782-2755544 GCA_035584735.1 Pseudotriccus pelzelni
TGGCATGGAGGGCTATAGAATACATAGATTGGGTTACACCCATGAATTGGTCCCAGTTGTTCTAACTAGGACAGCTACAAATGCCTAAAATGAAATGTCTGAAATGCGATGGAAGGAAAGTCCTCACAGTATGTTTTATAGGACACGATTGTTTAGGAACACACTAGATGAGCAGTGGCCTTTAAGGAAAGATTTACAAACCTCACAGAATTCCTTAAAAAAGTCTCCACTTCGCTAAAAAGTACAAGAAGCTCTCAGCGCCGTGATCAACCAAATCCATACTGAAGTTCATTTAACTGCAGGTAGCCTCTGCTCTATGAAGGAAGGACAGCCCTATGTCTGACATCTACAGGTTACCGATTTACTACAGGCTATTTTTGTTTTTCAGATGAGTCTCTGGTTATATTACTGGCAACTGCTGTTCATCACCAAAAAGGAAATCCCAATAGGTGATTGCAGAGTGCATCAAAGGGGAATGGGAGCAAGGACCAAAAATTAAAAAAAACACAACCCTATGGTAATTACAACTGTGTGTTACCTGTGTGGCTTTTTTCTGGGTTCTCTTTCCTGCACTAGAGCTCTTCCCTCTCCAGACGAAATATCTAAACCAGTGGGGCCTATTCTACCTTTAAATATGCATGAGAATGGGCCCATGATATCTTTGTCAGAGAAAAGCTTCAGCAGAAACAGAAGGAAAGTCTTTCCCCAGAGACATGGGGCGTGTTGTACCAGGAACAGAATCCATCTGTCTTCAAATACTGGGATGACTCCAGGAATATCTTCCAGCTACCCTGAGGTACTGTAACCTCATTTCCTGTCCTCACCATTTATTTTTATAGATTGAATCCAGTCACAAAAGTAAAGCAAAAAGCAATGGACACTGACAAAAGTCCGAAGGGTTATGAGTTCACAAGTCAGGGATTCCCCTTATTCCTTTCATGGTATTTTTTATGCAAGCTTAGTTCTCTGGAGCTAACTGCAATTCAAAATAATCTATTTGCTTAATTGAATTATCCTTAAGTAGAGGAAATTGAAAAACAGGGCCAGTCCAAGAGATTTAGTCCCAGTCAAAAAAAACAGAGCTTCAGAAACAGTCAAACATTGGTAGGGCTGAAAATGCAAACCCATCAACCTTCCTTAACCAACTTGTCAAAGAAGAAATTACCCATGAATTAAATGAAACAGGAAGACTTTAAAAATTAGCTTTTATCTTAAAACATAATGTCTAAATTTTTTTGCAACTTGTATGAAGCTCTTGAAATACAGAAGGCCTGTGGAAAAATTGGAATTTTAAAAAAATTAGGTGTAGTCAAAGTAAATGTCAATGTCAACTGTACTGGAAAGACAGGGGAAAAAAGGATCATTTCACAACTGTCAAAATCAGAGAATTATGTATGTGCACATAACGTTAAGTGAAAGGGAGCAGATGAAGTAAGACTTACACACCAATTTTCCAGTAAATAATTTACATGATAAGGAAATGAATGGTGCTTATCTAGAGTAAGCCTGCTCAGAAAGAAACCAAAGGTTGATCCTGAAAGGAACGTCATCTACCACTGCTAAAATCCCAGCAAATTTTCTTGTTCTTTCTCTGTCTCTGAACATAAGCTGCTAAACCTTGAGCCAGTTAGAAATGTTCTTTTGCAAACATATAAGCAAGCTATTCTTTATCCAGACAAATAACAGATAAATTGTGCTGGCAGCTACAACAGCCACATTTGCAAACTCTGCATGGGTAATTCCAAACCAGTTCTAACACTAGTGAATTTAGGTTAAGGTTTTTTCAGAAATTATTTGCAAAAATATAAAATCATTTTAGGAAGTATCGAAGTGCTAAATTAAAATACTCTACAGTTAGGAAACTGCAAGAGTTGAGGCTGGCAAGCCATAAAGTATTTTAACATGACCGCATTACACAGATGCAGTGTAATTACATCACATTCATATACACTCAGAGTATGTCAACAAAGCATGTAAAGTAAATGAACTTCTGGCCTCATTAAGTCATTGGCTGTGACTTTAGTGCCCATGGACATTCTTACAGGCAGAACTTTACCCATTATGCGGGATGTGTAAAACTGCTGTAGCTAATATCAACATGCTTCAAATACAACAAGCTTTCTGCATGGAGAGATGCATTCTGCAAAGGCTTGCAGTCAATGTCAAACCTGATTTTTGCATTTAATTTTTCATAATAAAGTGTAGAGAGAGAAACTTAACACTCGTGATACTAAGCACTTGAGAACAACCATCTCAGGAAATATCTAGTCATGGAAGTCTGAAAGCCTACCTTTTCTTATTTATATTGAATTGTCTGAATTTTGATCCACTGAATTATACATAGGAATTTATGTTCATTGAAATTTATATCTAGGGCATTGTATGATATTCTTTGAAATTAAAACATGCGTGATATCTTCTCAGGGTTTTCTGAGAAGTCAGCTGGGGTCCTTTAGCCGCTCATTCTTGCAAAACCAGCTCTGACAAAACACAGTGGCTCATACAATTAAAACGTATTATTAAAAAATATATGGCAACTTCAATGATCGAAGCTGTTTGCTATAATCCCTAACAACCTGGATTCATATTAAAATATTCAATTCTAATAAATGGCTGAACAAAGACACCTTGGATATCTGGAATACTGTCAGTTCCCCGCAGCAGGTCTACAGCAGAAGCACATGTGCATGTTACTAGTCCTGTTAAAATGTCGTGCTGCCTTGTATTGGTGATCTTTCTGCCTTTGGAATACTCAAGGGATTTCTGGTAGGCCATCCAAAATATGATGCCTACAAATTTAAGATGGTGCTAACAGAGCTCTCACTCCTCACAGCAGAGCCTCCTGTTCTGATGTGTACAGTCAGAGCCTGTCCCTGAGCGCCAGCTGTGCTGACAGAGCATATCTGTGCCTCACAGCTTGTGAATGGACGCTCCTCCACTGCTGTTTCCACCCGCTTGACACATAGAGGTGTGGGAGGAACGGGGGGATGATGCTAAAGGCACTCTGCTCTCCCTCCAAGCCTCAAACTGCATCTGCTCCTTATACAGCTACTAAGCAAAAACTGGGTGGCAGCTCCAACCCATCTGCACTGTTCCTGGTGTTCTGGAAAGCCTCGTTTAGACTGAAATTACAAAGGGTTGCCCAATTTTCCCAGGAATGAAACCCCAAATGATTCTTGCCTGCCTCCTTACATACAGGCAAGTAGAGTAAAACATGTTTTGCCTTGTTTTCTCCTTCTGCTTTCACCACCACACTTTGCTTAGTTTGAAGTTCTTGCACTCAGATTTCACTTGTGAATTTTCCTGTATTTTCCCAGAAGATTTAAGGAACAGATGCTGTTGTGTCCTGGGTTATTTTTAAATTTCCCAGGGGAAAAAAAAAAAAGGAGAGAGTAGAGAGGGGCTGCTCCTGATGAGGGAGATGGCGTCAGATGGTGAGATAGTGCTCAGCACTGCTTGGCTTCCACGGTACTGGGGAACTGATTGGCTTGTTTACACTGGAAGTATTTTGTTGACCGTTTCCTGACATTATATCCTGTTTTGCTAGCAGAGGGGATTCTATCCAGTCAGCAAATTTATATTTTCATTTACTTGCCCATTCACTTTTTTCCCACAGATAACAATTATCCTTATCTGTCTTTTACAAATAAAAGTAAGGCTAACCGTACTAGGTACTACCCTGAAAGGTAATGCCAGAGACAAGCTCCCATTTTCTAGAAGTTATACAATATTTTGACTTGTCCAAATTTTTAAACATTCCTAAATTATGTCTAGTGAAGATGCAACTGTCAAATTCACCTTGCTGCTTTGCAGGCACGTGGAATGTTTTAAAAAACAAAACAAGCTCATAGCACATTTCAGGAGTCGTAGGAATGTTAATCTGGACACAGGATTTAACTCCACCCATGCTCTGCCCAGGATGTAGGGATTACTCATGCACTTCACGTACTGCCATTTTCCTTAATGATCCTTGACAGAAACCTCTGAGTTTCTCTAGGTTCTCCCTGGGTTTCCTTTGTCCCCTAAAAGAGGCCAAGGCATTGTTACGAGTATAATATCTACAGGGGTAGATTTGGCAGGAAGAAATTTGTTTAAATTATTTATTAGCTAGAGGCTGTATTCACAATTGTCCTTGGTGTTGCCCAAACACTCGAAAAGGATGCAGTGAAGCATACCCTGCCTAGAGAAAGCTAGGGCTGGAAAATTATGGAAGACACGAAATTTTGAAGTATGAACTGGTTTCTTTCTCTTTGTCAGCAAAATATATAAGAATCATCAAGAACCGGGAGGCTTTGCACATATCGTCAGGTCATCGTGCCACTCGTGAAGTATTGTGTGGAGGGAAGCAAAGTGTTTACAGGAAAGCTGACAAACCAGCTAGCGACGCTAGGAATGAGTCGTGGTAAAGCCAAGGGACAGGGAGGCGACGCAGAGCAGCAGCACGGCTGGTCAGGGAGGGGCGGCTGTGGGTGCCCTCAGTGGTGACGCCAGGGCTCAGCATGATGCAATGCCGTCCAGCTGGGCCACTCGCACACCACCAGCCACCAGGATGAATAGCTGGCTGTAGGCAGATGCCAGGGAAATCCCGCAGAGCCACCATGGAGTCCGATGGGAAGGCAGGCTGGCACCTGTGTCGCCTTGCAGGAGCTACAGCGGGGACAGGGCGGGGGCAAGCGATGCTGTCGTGCCGCTGAGCAGCGGCTGTGACCGTCGCTGCTCCCACCCGTGTAACACCTGTCAGGGCAAGACCCTGGGGACACGCAGGGACTGCACAGGGCCGGGGGGAGCCTGGTGGAGGAACCGGGCTGAAACACCCTCTGAGTGCCGGGGCTTGCGCAGCGGGAGAGCCACCACCTGCTCCGCACCTTTCTTTACGGGGCGATGCTCAGTAAAGACAAAGGCAATCCAGAACTGACACTTTTTGTAACCGCGTTGGTAAAAACAAAGGACGAAACCCAACTTCTCCCAGAATAACCACGGCCCGGCCACAAGCCAGGCGAGAGCGCTGTGCCCCCCGCACAGAGGGCCGGCCGCGGCAGTGCAGTGCCGGGCCGGGCGGGCGGACAGCGGGCCGGGGCTCCCTGTCAGACACCCCCGGTGCCCTGGCAAGGCCGGGCCGGCCTCTCCGGCTGCCCCCGCCCCGGCCGGCGCTGCCCCCGCCCCCGGCCGGCCCCTGTGGCGGTGACGTGCCGGGCCGGGCCGGGCCGTGCCGGGCGGCGGGGGCGGTGCAGAGCAGCGCAGCAGCCGCGGCCGCAGGAGCAGCGGCGGCGGCAGCAGGAGCAGGAGCAGGAGCAGGAGCAGCAGGAACAGAGCCCCGCGGGCCGAGCGGGGCCGGGCGCGGCAGGAGCAGCGGGCCCATGGCGAGAGGCCGCGCCCAGCGCCGGCCGGGCCCGCCGGCCCCCCCTGCCGGGGGTCCCTTCCCACGGAGCTCCCCCCGGAGCTGCCGGAGGAGTTGGCTCCGCTGCGGCTCGCGGGACTGAGTGAAGGCGGTGACGGGGTTTGGATCGGCTGTCACCGCGGATGAGCCTCCCCCCTCCCTTCACCCGGCCTAACGATGGGGACCTGGACCCTTCCGGGCCGGGCCGAGCGTGAAACAAATCACCTGGTCATCAGGCAGGGTAACGTACCCATAGCAAGGCAGCGCAAGCTGGAACGATATAAACGACCTAAACCTATCCTGTCCCGCTGGAAACGGACAAAGCCTCGTGTGTTTACAAGCAGCAGGACGGCAAAAGTGGGAACTTAATGAGCAGAATCGCAAAGCAGCAGATGACGGGTACCCCTGTTCAGGTAATGAGCAGCTACAATGAACCAGCTCTGCCTCACATATTTCCTGAACTTTTCCTTGTTTTCCCGTTTGCAGGTGCTCAGATCCTCCCCCGACAACCAGTTCCAGCTCTGCTGTGGTTGGCACAGCTTCTCTCCCTCCAGGAGCAGAGCCCCGATGGCACTGCATGGCTCTGGCAGGAGTGCTGCAGCCCACCTACCAGCACTCTAATTTGGATAACAACAGCGATGGAAAACTCAGTGACAGCACCAGTTCTTAAACCACACAAATGAGAACTGTGCTGCTGGGCATCGTTTCATCATCCAGGGCAAAGAAGAGGTCTTACGCATTTCACTGTGAACACAGAAAATCTTCCCTACATGCTCTAAAAAAGTTGCATCTTTACATTCTGTGGCTGTATCACAGAGACATGCAGTCTGTGGGTATTTACAACAGAAACTGTTGGATCACCAAATTAAGCATTAAATGGTAAAATGAACATCATGGAAAAAATCACATTATTGTCCCCAGTTGCTCGTGAAAGGGATGCAGTTGCCAAGTAGAATTTGTATGTAAGGGGCTTCATCTGACTTTAAGGTCTGGCTGTGCCAGTGACACACACCCAGACTCACAGGCGCTGCCTGGCACAGCCTGCAGGGCGAGGTGTGATTCAGTTATGAGAACAGTTACTCTGTCTTCAGTGGGCCCAGGTTCAGCTCTTCGCTCTGGCTGGACCTGGTGGAGTGATCTGTATTGGAAGGGCAGCATTCCTGGGGAAGAACGAGAAAAGCAAGAGACAACAGTAAGGAACTGGGATGCTGAGGTAAAGCTGAGGCATTTGCTGACATTTAAGCAGCACACACACCATGAGTTAAGATTCTCACTAAAGAGATGCAACAGCATAAATTACAGTTTTTACCCTATGTTGAAAGCTTTGTTCTGTTTGAAACTTTGAATTGTCATCTGAGAGTCAGGTTTAGATCAGGTGCTGCCCAAAACCAGGTTAAATAAGCAAAAGCAAGAGTTCTCCTAACCTGGTGTAATAGCAGAAGTGGGTGCAGGAAGGGAAGCGAGTGGCTGTGAGGGGAGCTGGGTTTCTCAGGCCCATGACAGCTAACTCACCCAGCTGTGCCCATCATCACGCCTCTCATGCCAAAGGTCCATTTGAAGCATGCCCAGATATCATATATTTGTTAGTTCTGTGCACCCCATCAAGGAAAACAGCTGCACAAGTCTAAACATTGGTTTGTGTGGTTAAAAATATTGAGCAAAGCATACTTAATTTGCCTAGGGTGCCGTGCAATTCAAAAATACTAATTAAACTATGATCCTCTTGTGTCCATAAGCTCATGAGTGTAATACTAAACACACAGCTCAGTTAAATACTTTCAAACATGTCTACAATAAAACCATTCCACACAGCTATGCTCGTGGCACCATATCTTGTTTAAAATTAGCAGAAATCAGCAGAAAGTTTCAGAGTCAGATTCAGCCAGGAAAATGGAGAAAAAGACCATATTATAATGTGGGAAAGGAAACACCAAATAAGAAAGAAAAGGCAGAAATGGATAAGAAAATACCAGACCAGGCTGAAACTATTTTAGGGCAGCGGTGATGACAGATGTGTTCTGGAGCACTACGGGAAGCAGATCACGTTGGATGTAGAAGGTACATTAAAGCACAGACTTGGGTTCCCTTTTGCTGATTCTTGATAGCAGGAATGTCTGGCAGAGTGATGAAACAGAGGGCTGAGGGCTTTACTGGATGCCTGGAAACACCACAGTTCATCAAAGGACACCTCACAGCTCGCAGAGATATTGCTTTAGGCCTTTTTATTCCAACAGTAGAAAGTGTGGCTGCAGTGTGATGTCAGGGGTTCAGGAGATCCTTACCCTCACTGAGCTACAGCTTATCTCAGCAGCCCTTTGATGGAATTATTATGATTGTAATTCACATTTGCCTATCATTCTGGATCTTAATGGATGCCTAATGGATGATTGGCCTGAGGATCAATAGTATCACGTCCTGTCTGCTTGGGATGAGAGAACTGGATGTTAAAATAAATACTTCTGCCATGCTAAAGATGCAGAAATAATAAGTGGGTCGATACAAACACAGTTTACCCACAGGTGAGAAGACCCCACACTCAGCACAGTGGTGACCTGACTGTTCTGCAGACACAGCCTGCTTGCCATGTGTTTGTGCAATGATAGCATAAGAAACCACACAGCATTTTTCACAACTAAGTTCTTCCTAATCTAGCCAGACAATTCTTAAACATTTAATGGGCCCATGATTGTAAAATCATTGCATCTGGGTTTTTGAACACTAATCTTCAAATTATGGGTCTGTAACAGCAATAATGGAATGTGTCATAAAAGAGGTTTTCCTCAGTGAGTCTATTACTGTAATAAAAAATTGTATCTAGTCACCTCTACATTGTACATTAACCCTTTTTATTATAATTATGACTAAAATGCATCTTTCATTTCCATTAAACAATACCCTTGCATCTCACTGAAACAGTAGGCTGTGTAGGACTGAAAGCAAAATGACAGATGCACATTCTTTTAAGCAGACTCTGTCTGTGCCACTACCTTGTCTGTAAGATAAAACCCACTCAGTTTGGAATTATATTTTTTCACAGAAATATATGTGCACATTAGAAAGCTATGTATATGCTGAAACTATAGGCATGTTCATTTATTTTAATGCTTTTGACAAAACTAGATCACAAAATAATGATATAATGTTATGTTAAAAATGTTAAAATTAATTTTTTTAAACATGTAGTAAAAAGATGAAGACATAAAATGATACAGCTAAAAATTTTGAAGTAGCTCAGAACCTAATCCTGTCCATGTGTGTAACACCTTAGTCAGATTACGTGTCATTTTATTATGTTTTCTACATCAGTTCCCCCTGTATCTAGTTTTTGTAACTCAGAAAAACTTATGCTTCTTTTACAAGCATCTCTATCTAGGATTAATTTGGTCGAGATTTCTTTAAACTAAGACTGTCATTTTACCAGTTGCACAAGTTCTTTCTGTGCATTTCTCTCTTTTTCACTGTAAATCGGTTTCAGTGCCTGTAGAGAGTTGTGCAGATAACTAGGCCTGCAATCACGTGTATTTTAATGACAACTGTTCTCTTTTGAAACTTGGCATTAAAGAAAAGTTGGTTAGAAAACATTAAGTGTGGGAACATGCATTATCTGTCTCAGCCTCCCATTGTTTACCTCACTTTTATTGCACCACTGCTGGATAAGGTTTACATTTAGTGACAACTACACTCTCCCCTAAAGGGAAGAAAATTCTCAAGGGTACTTTGCTGCATCAGCTTGAACACTATTCCTGCCTTGATCCATTACATATCATTACTAAACTTCACACTGATGTTCCTTCCTATTTTTTTATTTTTTATTCATGAATTCTGTGTAGAGCTGAAAAGAAACCCCTGTTGTAGTTCAACTCATTCAATGAAATGTGATGGGAATAAATATAAGCAATTTGACATTACAGGAAAGTGAATCTAAATTGTTTGATGGAGAAATACTATAATAAGATCACTGATATATAGGCATCTTTCCAAAGAGAGTGCAAAGCTGCGATATTCCTCTGTGACACTTTGAAGGTTCAAGGAAATCCTGAATTTGTATCAGACAGACCAGATTACAAGTAGCAATTACATTAGGGTAATTGCTTGTAAAATAAAATAAAATCCTTCTCTGTTGAAAGGGTTCAGTTGTCTTTGTAACTACTATCAAGGCAGCATTAATTGCATATTAATTTTTTTATACTTGTAACTTAGCTCTCTTAACAAAACTGAAGGTCCATACAACCTTCTCCATTAAGTAAGTTATGTCTCGTTTTTATTTAATGGTGTTCTTGAGATCAGGGTTTTGAAACATGCAGCATAATTACAGAAGAGGATTAAAATTGTCTTCATTTCAAATCCTCACAGAAATAATTGGAGGAAGTTTATCAGGGTTCCTTATCAAAATTGTTAAGCTGCACTTTATCAATAAGCCCCACTGGACAGCAAGTCGTTCCAGACACCTGAAAGAAAAAGCCAGGCCAAGAGCAGCATTGTTTCATTTTTCTTTTCTTTTTGCCTTTAAGTATTTTCAGCATGATTTGGTTTTTCAAGTATAATCTGCTTTATGTCAGCCGTTATGTCACCTGTTTGAGGAGGCTCTGGTCGCTCCCAGGCCCACACACACCTTGGTACCTGCAGCACGTCCCTCAGCTCTGGTTCTGGTCTAGCAAGATGCTAAATTGATTTCTCTCTTCTGCCCGTTCCTTCATATCTATTAATAAGCTGAGTCTGGATGGTGTAATTTAGTTTATGGTAAATCCTTTTTTGCCTTGGTTGTACTAGGGGCTTACTTGCTCTGGTAGCTGGAGTCATAAAGGATTTATTATTCTCCTTGCCATAAAGATCTTTGGTAAATAACGGCTAAAGTAACTCAGAAATAAGTCTCTTGAGCTTGTGAATGGCAGAAGAGCAATGCCAAAATATGGCTGGATTGCATTCCAGGTGACTTAATGTGTTTTCAGATTCCCCTTCACCTACAGAAATCACAGGGAATAATAGGCTCAGTGAGGCCTGAAGTTGTCTTTATTACTTTACTTCTTTTCTACAGAAGAAAATGGAACAAGCTACCAATACATTCTTAGTGAACGTACACTAGCTGCATGAATTACTACAGACTGATTTTAGAATTTAAGTAGGAGATCAAACAGATTGTAATTAGAACCATGAAAGCTCCTCCAAATCACAGGATGAACACAGTGAATGCGCATTAAAACCATCTCCTAGGGAAAGAACAAACATTTTCTTTGCTCAGAACACATATTGTTATCAGAGCAGATGAAAATAGCCACCTGAGGTTGCTCAGCAATGTGCTTCCAGCCTTCAATTCTGTTACAAAAAAAAAAAAAAAGGAAGAAGAGAAAAAGAAACAAATAGAAATCAGTTGAGGTGTTATATACAGTCAAGCTTATCTAAAATTGAACACGCATGGAAAAGCAAAACATATAATTAGGACTCAGCAGACACCTTGAATGAGTTCAGTTCAGTCCAGTTCTGAACCAGACTCTGCAGCAACTCCACTGTAAACTGAATAACAGTTACAGCCTATACTATCCAGTATATTTATTATAGACTGCATTTTACTTGCATCCAATTACCAGATCAGTAAGAAAAGCACAACAGGGAGTAAGAATAACCAGGCTTCTCTCAACAATTTTTCTTTCTTTTCCTACTATTTGCTGTGTTACCAATACCTAAAACGGAGCCTCTATGGCCATTCTTCATTAAAATTAGGCCCAAAAAACCTTCCTCAAAGGTTTTATTTGGTCCCAGAGAATGCAACCTCTATTCCACCTGTCCCAGGGGTTGTCACTAAGACTGATTTATGGCTTTGTTTCCCTTATTTGTTTACTACAGTTATATTTTTAAAGTTCCAGTGGTATGTTTTTGAGTATAAATGCCTGTTAAACCCATCCTGCACAAAGCATTGCACTTCTTTTTCACTGCAATACCCCAAAATAGTTTTAAAAGTCCTAATGGTTTTACAGTATGACAATATCCTTGAAATCAGCTAAAATCATTATTGCTTACAATTCTTCCAAATTTTTTTTTAAAGTTCTCAATACAAAGTCATAGTACAGTGATTTTTGGGCTCAATGGGTATTTTTTGTGTAAACAGTGTCCCAACCAAAACCTGGCAGCATGTCACCAGGGATGGTGGGCTGGCAACTAGGGATAAGAAATTATCCCTGCCCTGAAGGTGTAATTTCATCTCTGTTCCTTGCTGCTTGGGATGTTTTTATTATTACACAGTGTACGAAACTACTGAAAAGTAGAAGCTGTCTGAAGGATGCAAGTGAACTCTAATTAATATAAAACCCAGTTCAGCAAATGAGCATGCTAATTCAGACCATATCACTGAAAAAGATAAGAAAACAAACAAACAAATAAACAAACAAACAAAAAAGAGGATAAGCAGAGACCACGGAACAAAATAACTGTGAGGGATTTGAAAAAGAATATCAGAGCTGCTTCAACCTTCAATAAAGCTTAAAACCATGACAAGTCAGATTTTCTTTTGCATGAAGAAAACCCCCTAACGTGATGTACCCTGTAATTATGACACAGTCTGAGCAGCAGGGCAGATCCTAGTTGTGTGTTCTAACAAAGCATGAAAAT
Organism: Pseudotriccus pelzelni; assembly: GCA_035584735.1. Lineage (NCBI taxonomy): Eukaryota > Metazoa > Chordata > Aves > Passeriformes > Tyrannidae > Pseudotriccus > Pseudotriccus pelzelni. The sequence goes on from JAWMRA010000020.1 coordinate 2,746,763, forward strand.
AAAAGGAGAGCCTGTGGTAAATGGGCTGAAGAAGGTGAAGGGAAAATCATTGAATGAACAATGAACGGACAGGGCCAGCAGCCCTGTGGATTCGTACACACATAGGCTGTAAGTGTGTCTAGAGATAAAACAAAAAGGAAAAAATGACCGTGAGCATGAGGATGTTCAGTGATTTAGAGGAGGAAAACTGTCCTAGGAGAGCATTGGTACTTGTTTCCACAAAGCTTTACCCGTGCATACTGTTATGATACAACATCCCGTGGAAATACGGTGCCAGACAGAGGCAGCCAAAGGTTTGTCCAAAACTGACAGACAAAGCCAAGAAAAATGTGAGACCATTTCTGCCGTTGCACCTCCCCTTTTTTTTGAAGGCTGAGTCGTCTGAGCTCCTCTTTCCCAGGCATCAAACCCTCCCCCGGGATCGATGGCGCTGCCCTGAGCTGACGGTGTTTTATTTATCCTCCAGGGCATCAGCCCCATGGCTGCGTGCACTGCTGCCCCGGGAGAGCAGCCCTGCCCAGAGCATCTCTGCCTCTGCCACAACAGCCCACTCATTCCCTCAGCTGAGCGGCAGATGGAGTTGCCAGATAGAGAAGCCAACCAAATTAAGGACAAATGTTATTTTAATGGAAATAAAATGGAAGGCAGCTTCAATAGAACCACTTAAGATAATCTCCACCAGTATCTGGAGTAGCAGGCAGATGAACAGGAGTGTTACAAAATGGTACCTGCTTAAAATCAGAATTACATGAAGGTAACTTCAGTCTTCCTGAATAAATAATTTCTGTACAGAGTTCTCACTCTGGGAAATCTCAGGTCAATCAGATATTCGCAAGGACCCAGGGGAGAATCCTGCAGCAATAATAAAAAAAAACAATTTATACACATGTTGCTCTATATTTATACATTACACGTTTATGAATTCTTCTAAACAGAAAGCAATCAAGCTGGTAGACAGAACCAGCAGGGTCACAAATTCTAAATTAGAAGTAGCTAAGAGAAAAGTTCTTTGATCTTGTACAGAACTGAGGCGAGTCCAGGGTAATGCAATATACATGGCATAGAAATCCCCAGGATCCCCACGCTGGCATATGCATCTACAGCTATCAGTGTGCAGATATCCTTCATTAGACACTTTTTTCCCATGGCAGCAGATTATTTGGTTTGTCCATGTCGGGGGAGGTGCTGTACCGATTAAATCAGCTTTGAAACCTATTTGAATAAAAGAACAAGTATTTATTTGTACTTAAATTTGTATGCACAGTGTCAGAATCACTAATAGGCTTTTCAGGCATTTATAGATTTTTCAGTTACTAACTCACCCAGCCAGTTGTTTTGGGAGTTCACTGTAATTAGCTCTTATGAATCTGTAATTATTCACAGACTATCTTGGTACAAATGAACAAAAGTATTTGTATCCATTTGTGTTGCTGAGTACTAAAACTATGGCAGCTCACATATAATCGTCATGTAACTTATGAAAATAATATACATGAATGAAAATACACATTTTAAAATATTCCTTTACTAGAGTAACTTGTCAGCTTTCATAAATGGCAGTAATTACAACCCATTGTTATTTTTTAATCTTACCTGTGCCACGCTCTTCTGCTCTAACTGCAAAAAAACAGTGGTAAATATGCCCATTAAAACGGCTTTGCAGTACCTCAAACAAAGATAACGATTCACAGAGATATTTAATCCCATTTTTTCATTAACCAACATGGCACTGATCCATTTCCACAGGCATGGGTTTAGGAATCAGAAATTCAACCCTTCTTGTCTCCCCCATTGCAGGGACCTGCTGTGCTCTGATGAGTTAATTTGTTCCCTTCGCTGCCCTTACTGTCAGAGCAGTGCCCGTGGGTTGCAGTGGCACGGAGGGATCAGTCACAGAGGCTGCCTGGCACTCAAGAGCAAGCCCCGCTGGCAAACACTTACCTGCCAAGCAATTTTAATGCTCCAGCCCTGTCTGCAGCTTTAGTGGAAGCACAACAATCCCAGCTGGAAACAGTTGCATCCCTCACTGCAGTGCCCAGGCTGAGCTCGGCACAGCCTGGCTGTGCTTGCTGGCAGTTTGCTCCGTGCATCCCAGCACAGAAGGGAAACGCTCCACCCATGGTCCAGGACACAAAGAGTTAATTCAAAACATTATTGATCTGTAAACCTTGATTTTAATATTACCAAAATATGCCTTTGTTTCAAAAATATTTGTGTTTACTGCGTGAGGTATGCTCTTCTTCCTCACAGGCAATCTTCGCTCCAGCAGGCATTACTGAATGTTCTTCCTCAAGTTCTTCACGGGGAAGAACAGATGCAGAGCAAAGATCTGGATGAATTTCAGGTTGCACAGTACCAACCAAGAGCTCTGTGGCCACATTACCTATCACCACTGCCAGGCAGGCGCAAAGCCAGCGGTGCCAACACAGCCCCAAATCTATTTTCATGCTCTGCTGAGGGCCCTGCATTCAGAACTGCTGATACACAGAAGCCAGCAGCAGCTGCATAATCAATTTATGTGAAATTGTTCTGAAATTATTGTCAGAGATTCAACAAAATGGGATCGAAAGAAGCGACTGAATGCTTCTCTTATTTCTAGTCAAGTAACACTACATTTGGACCTCAGTATCTAAATGATGGTGTTAAGGGTCTTACCAGCACCTTTTCTGGGGAGATGTGGTACCTCATAACAGCCTCGGGCTCTAACAATTCCAAAGTTGTGTTGGCAACTCCTAAATCACTGATTCTCCTCTCATCTCCCAGGTTCTGTTTCCACAGATCACAGCCAGAGAGAGTGCCAGAAGAAATCACAATTAACCTCGTGGGAAATAATGTTTAGGAGCACATGAAGTTCACCCTGTTCTTGCCATCCTGGAACAGGGGCAGGTTTTGGCCATGGCAACCAAGGCAGTACAGATAATATTGTACAAGGGTTGGGTCTGATTTGCTTTAAAGGTGGAGAAATAATGGGATGTTGGTCCCCTGCTCAATTAAGATATGGCATCAATATATACTTATTATATAAAGATAACTCAAATTGCCTTGAGAAACACGTAATAAAAGAGCATAACCCATAACAGGGAAAAAAAATGAGTGGTTCTGTTTTGCCTGAAAATGACATGCAAAGTAAGATGCTAATTTTAAAAAAATTTAAAGTCTAGTATTTAAAATAATACCCACTTGCGGCTGGCGAAGGAGACCTGACTTAGCATCTTATTTGACAATTTCTGTTACTGACAGGAAATATTTATTCTAACAGAAAAGTACTGCTTGTAATATAATTCATCAGAAATAAACATGCAGAGTTAGGATAATAGTTTGTATCCAACATTTTTTCAAATATTAGCCCATATTCATAATAATTAGGGACACTGTAATGAATTATTTCTGGGCTGTGATGTTCTAGTATGTTTCTTCAGTGAGATATGTCAAACTAAATAATAGGTATAAATGGTCATATTCTTTGTACTTATGATAGTTTTAATTATTACATTTTCTCAGAGGAGAGAAAGAGAGAAAAATTTCTGAAACTTTGTTTTAAAAAATCATCTAAAAACAGTACCTGGTCAACACTTACATCATAAAAAAATGCTGTAATTCAGACAGTTTCAAAACATTTTTTGTGTTAAAATATTACCCAGAGATTTTCAGAAAAAGTCATCCCTCATCAGTTTCCATTGACAACAAAGAGCTCAACACACGCTGTGGCAAGAATAACGTGAGGACTAATTATGTTTAGTCATTTGTAAGTAAACAATAACCATAAATACTCCAGCAGATAAGGACAGACCTTGTTGTTTTGATGGCACTGCACAATTAATAACACAGGAAAAACTCTACCCACACAGCTCGGGTTGATTCATCCCTTCCTCCCTTTGTTATGAGTCAGACTCTTTATTACCTTTTTGTTGAATGAAAAGCTCACTACGGCACAGTCAGTGGGAGTTCTGACGTCAGGGAGGTCACTGATTCCCTCACCGACTAATATTAAAAATATCCTTGTGCATTTAATCCTCTGCAATCTAACAACTCTAGGATTACCAAAAAAAAAAAAAAAAGAAGCAGTTACCTGCAAGAATTACGCTGCAGGTGCAACATCTGCACCTCACAACTTCAGTCACAATGAGGGAGATGCACAGAGACTACAGAGAGACCACAGCCATTGGCAAATACCTTCCAAATATACTAAGTTTCAACTCATTTGAGGACTGAAAGGTTCTTTGGCCAAAAACGAATGCTACATGTAGGAGCCCTCATGTTGTTGTTTAGGAATGGTATGTTTTATATACATATAATAGAGAGAGAGATTTATGTATATTTATACAGTTTTATATATATATAATATTTCATATGTATAGTTATATATAGTGTTATAGAGAGAGAGAGAGGAAGTATGTGTATATATATATAGCGTATACACACACAAGCACAGCTATCATTGCCTTGCTCCATGGCTGTCCCTCGAAAATGTCTGTTATGTGACAGAGAGGGCTCACAATCTGACTGTAATCTGGGATATGCATCCTCCAGAACCCCACAGTACCTGGGAAAGCCTGTGTTTCCTTCTTGCTGGTCACTGTGGGGCAAAAAGTTCTCCATTCTGCTGCAGGAAGGCACACAGCTTGCAATTTTCTAACCAGCCATCTCCTTGCTTGAAGAAACTGGGGTTTCATTCTGACCTGAAATACAATCAAGCTTTCAACGAGTTTTCTTTCCATTCTGGTGTACTTATGAGCTTGGGCAGCCTGGAGAACAGGGCAGCACAGGCCCCAAACAAGAAGAATCCAAATTGCTCAGTGTCCCTCTCTTCCTCTCTCTGCTGCTGCCCTCTGTTGTGTTTTCTGCCTTTGAAGTGGCGCTATGGGATATCTGCCTCCAAGTTCACTGGCCTGTCTCACTTCTGTAGAAGTCCAGGCTGCAAATATCAACAGCAGCATGTACAAGGGACTTCTCTGCTGAGTGATGGAGGCAGGTCGCATTCTTCTCAGTCAGACACTCTGATGTCACTGCTTACTTTGTAAAAACAAATAATGAAAACCTTCCAACAAGTCCACAAGCAGCAGGTATCGTTTCTGCAAATTACTTACAGATTAAACCATCCCTATCAGTATTTTCTACAAGCAGCAAAGGAATAAGTGGGAAATGCCTTTGTTTACTGCTGACTGCAGTATCCCAAACAGTTCCCCCGCTCCTCAAAGTTCAGAGCTGACATGTTACACTCTGGTAAATCCTTTCATGACACATACATCACATTATACAGACATGACACATGTGGCTGGACGTGCCTGTCGAAGCAGGACACATCACAGGAGAGCGTGTCGGGAGAGCAGCCCTGCAAACTGGGGTTAACAGGCAACGGGGCTTCACTTGATGTTTTTATCAACTGTTTTCACCCAGATCCTTGTGAATAACGTGTAGGCAGCGATGCCAGCTCACAGGCAAACTGGAGACGTCTTCCCCTGAGCCCATAGCCACTGTCGCAATAAACAGCCACTAAATATTTGACAGCCTCTAACACCTCCCTTCTTCAGGCAGCTGCCCTCATGATAAAAGATGTCTCCAACGTGCACAATCTGCCTGCAGGAGCCACTTCGCTTTTTCCTCTTCACAGGCACGGAGAGATGAAAAATTAAACTTGATCAGGTCTGTGTGTGAGAGTTCCAGACCCCGTCTGGGAATCCCCAGAGGCCGACAGGACATTCTGGCGCAGCATCACTGCACGGTTGCCCCGTGCTTACGTTCTGCCCTGGATCTGTGCTGTTGGCCATGGTTACACAGAGCACACTGGGCCAGATGCAGCTTCAGTGTGATTCACTTTGACTCCAGATACTCCTTAAGTAATACTTCACCATTATTGTGATAAGCTCTGGATACAATTTCACAGTAATGAAACTCCTGAGAAAACTGTTAGTCACACCAGCACAGGAGTTAAAGATCTTCTGGAGCAGTTGTGTCACTCTGAGAATTCTTTAAAATGCCAGACACTGGCTTTTTATTTCAGCACTTTATATTTTTATATAAATGCTAAGCTGTTGAGATATTACTTCACATGCTATTCTTCCATAGTGCCTTGACAGAATCTCAGCAGTTGATTCTCAAGAATAGGTTAGTTTTGTGCTCCTCATTCAGCTATAAATCAATAACAGCTACAGATCCTGGAGTTTTGGCAACTGTCTAAGGTAAAAGCTTATTAAAAAGGTACCTACCAGGACAACTTAAATTTATTACCCTACAGCTACTTAGAGGTACCGTGTCTGCTGTGATTAAGTCAAATAAAGTGTGGCAATATATCATATTTTCCACCACTCTACATATGCAACTCATTTATTAAGTGTTCACATCATGTCAGTTAGACATCAAAAGAGAAAACCTTTAGCAGCAGCAGCAGCAGCTGAGAACAAAGCTAAAATCTAAGCTGACACCTCTCAAAATTTAATTTCTGGGCTTTAAAATTCACTCAGCTCGATCAGGGTTCTATAAAACAGTGTTATTTCAACAATTTAGTCTCTTAATGAAAAAATGAATATTCTCATTAGAACATATTTTCCAGTGATGCAGGTGCTGTTAGTCAACAAGAGGAAACATTTTAATTTTTAATATAGTCAGATTCCTTGTTTCTCTCTTTCTTACCTCAGTAAATACACCATTGTTAGGATAAAGCATGAAAAGCTGCTAGAACACAAACCTCTCTTCCAATTACATATGTAAAAGATACTTTATTTATTCATCCCAAGTAGATTTTTAAGGCTTTCATAAAAGCCCAGCACTACGATCTTTTGTATTCCAGAGGGAAAATATTTTATTAAACGTATTCAAGACAAGACTTCACTTTCAAGTCGTAAGTGAGAATGTCACATGAAAACCGGTAAGCAGGTTGTAGGCAGAACTGGAGTCATCTGACCAAGTTCTCTTGGCTTGTATTTTCCGTATTTTGCACTTACACTATACAAGAGCAAGTCAGAAGGAAGTATCATATAAACAGCCACTGAATATGCAACAGCACTGAAATGCAACATGTTTAAATTATAAAAACTCTGCTTTTCTAAGCTGATACTCTTTTTGCTGAGCGTGAGACCACACTATATGACTGACAAGGGTTGCAGACTATGCATGAACAATCCAGAGCCTCCTGAATTCTTTGGGAATTCATGTCTCATGTATTTCCTCCTTGCCCACTCAAGCTAGAAAATTAAGGGAAACATGAGTAACGATCAAGAAAGCACGGTGCATTTTAGGAACCACTCAAGAAAATCATGGTTAAATTACCTATGTGTGACATCCACAGAGAGAACCCAACCAGTTACTGCTCAAGAACTTATACCGTTGGCTTTATCGCAAATTTTCACAGGCAAATGAATAAACAACGTACTCGCTATCGGCAACTAAATTTTTGTTTGGTTCCACCCCGATGTGATTCCAGCGGTTCATTCCAGCTCTGACCCTGCCGAACAGCCCCGTCCCCGGCGGGTAAAACAGCTCCGCGGATGAAAAATGCGGCGTGGGCCGCGCAGGCACCGCTGGGATTCGAACCCAGGATCTCCTGTTTACTAGACAGGCGCTTTAACCAACTAAGCCACGGCGCCGGGCGGTGAACGAGGCGCCGGCGCGGCCCCAACACGGCTCTGCCCGCCGACCTCTGCGGGCCGGGAGGGAACGGCCGCGGACCCACCGACCGACCGCCCGCCCGCCTTCGTCGTGGCACAAAACACGGAAAGACCGCGGAAAAGATGCGCAAATGTCAGCCTTTCGGCTGCAGAAGCGAGAGCGCAGTGTGCACACGCAGCGCCCTGCGGCGTGCCCTGTGACCCGCACACACACACACACCCCCGGCCGCAGGGTCGGGACAAGCGCGCGTCCGTACAAGCGAAATAACCAGGAAAAGTGGTTTGGGAGGTTTTCAGGGAGCTGGTAGGAATGGTTCACACCTCACAGAAGGGATGCTGCTCCCAGCGAGCCCCTCGCAGGAGCCAGCCCGGTGCCGGCGGGGCGAAGGGGGACAGCCCGCACCGAGCAGTGCCGGCGATGCCCGGTCGGCACCGGCCGCGAGCTGTGCCCAAAAGCGGCTCTTAAACCTCTGAAACCCAGCTGGTGAGGTTTAGAAGTCAGGCACTGTTTAATCAGCACCTGGTGCACTGGCTGTCGTTGCACCAAGCTGCACGCCGAGGTATTTTCACTACAGCTCATACGTCAGCATCATGAGATTATTCATTTTTCGTTCCCGCATTGCTGTTACAGATACATGACATTTCCCAACATATGTGCATGTCTTTATAAGGTCTCTGAGGGTCTTCACCAGAGGTTTTCAGTGGTCTTTCTGCCTGAAGCGCCCCCCGAAGTTCTAAGTAAGGCCTTGTGAAATTCTTCAGGACAATGCACCTGGTTAAAAAGTAACTGGGTGTTTCCTGCTTCGCTGCCTCAATTCCCCTCCTTATTGTTTTACCTTTAAATCACTTAGCTCAGCTATCTGTAGTTTCTATGTTGTAAATACTATCAGTTCCCTTTACATTTCTAAACCCCAACATCAGAGCCAGCCCATAACCAAGGTCATGGGGAAGGATCCCGTCAGGAACAGACCTGTGGCCTTCCAGTCCTTGAAGGGAGCCTACAATAAAAACTGAGAGAATATTTACACGAGTGGTAGGACAAGGGGGAATGGCTTAAAAATGAAAGAGAATAGGTTTAGATTAGATATTAGGAAGAAAAACTGTTCCCTGTGAGGGTGGGGAGGCCCTGGCACAGGTTGCCCAGAGAAGCTGTGGCTGCCCCATCCCTGGAAGTGTCC